>QZGG01000163.1:0-232657 GCA_006409495.1 Sedum album | reverse complement strand
AGAACAGGCTGGCACATCCATAACTGAAAATACCTCGAATTGATGTTACAGTTCCAAAAGATTCCTGCTCATATGGATGCAAATGTGCGAGTACCTGAAGTTTCCTCCAAATTCCTCGCCAAAACAAAGGAAAGATTCAACCATTGCCTCCCTCGGCGTAAGCAACTTTCATGACTAATTTTATTCCATATTTATTGCGACAGAAAAAAATATGAATATCATGTCATTTCCATTCTGCAGAAAAAGTAGGCATAAGAAACCATCCTCATGTTGCAAAAGCTCAATTTGCAAATGCTGCCGTCCAAGTTTAGGTTCCTGCTGTTCAAGACCAAAATGCAGCTGCTGTAAGATGCCAAGTTGTTCTTGTAACATCTGCAGTTTCAAATGGTGCTGCAACTGGAATTGTTGTTCCAAGAAAACATGTTGCTCATGTTTCAATTGTTGCTCTAAGCGGAGCTGTAGTTGCCCCAATATCAAATCCTGCTGTCCCAGTTGCACTAGTTGTTACAAGGCCATATGCTGCTGGAAGCTATTATGCAGTTGGAACTGCAATTGTTGCGCAACTACAGGATCATGCTGCAAGTCCTGGAGCTGTTTTTCTAAAGGATCATGCTGCAAATCCTTGAATTGCTGCTCTAAAAAAACTTGTTGCAGTAGTTGGAATTGTTGTTCTAAGGGATCCTGCTGCAAAAGCTGACTGATAGATTAGAGGAGCATAAAATTGCCAGTGAACTAATCAAAATGAATATCAGATTGCAAAATGTTAATTCTTTTATTTACTAAGACATCAGTGTAAATACTAAAAATCATTCAATATCTTGTAAACTCATTCGAATGAGTAGCGGACTAGCAGCCAGATACTTGCGGACTAGCAATCAGACACTTGACGGACTAGCAATCAGACACTTGACGTCTCCTGATACGGGCTAATCAAGCCCAAGTTTATTTTTTTTATTTTGAATCCCACATCGCCTTTTATTTTGTTTAGGCTAGACTTGTAGTCATATAAATAACTAGCCAATCCTTTGTAATTTTCATCAATTTGAATCAATAAAATCTTGAGTTTTACTCGGTTTATATCTGGTGTATCCAGTATTGATTTGTGAATTTGTCGCTTGACAATTCACGCGGGCTTCCGCTACGTCAGTTGGTAATCAGAGCAGGCTTTATCCTGACTTTTTATCGCTGATCCTCTAAAACCAAAGTTTTACTAGCATTTAGGATTTGCCTAAAAGCTATATTATCCAAGACCTGTTTATCAGGATTGTTAGAGACCTGTTTATCAGGATTCTTAGAGACCTGTTCAGCGGGATTGTAAGAGACCTGTTCAACAGGATTGTAAGAGACCTGTTCAGCAGGATTACAAGAGACTTTTGTTCATCAGTGGCATAAAGAGTTCTTCACCAAACTATGGCGGACCAACCAGCAGCACCTGTGGTGGATGTCAACATCTTAGCCGAGACGGTGGCCAGATTGAGTGAACAAGTAGCGGCTTTGACAACCGCTATGGCTAATCATCAAGGAAGGAGAGAAGAGCAACCTCAAAGGAGGAGAGAAGAACCTCAAAGAGTCGAAGCACATCGCCAACCAAGAAGAGTTGAATCTGATTCAGAAGATGATCATGAGATTGATGAAGAATCTGAAGTTGGAGATCAACATAATCATCATGATTATCGAGTCAAGGCAGATATTCCATTGTTTTATGGAACAATGGGAATTGAGGAATTTTTAGATTGGCAAATCGAAGTTGATAGATTCTTTGATGTCATGGAGGTTCCGGAGAGTAAACATGTGAAGATGGTAGCAATCCGCTTAAAAAGCACAGCTGCGGTATGGTGGGACAGACTGGTAGCACAACGTCGAGCACAACGTAAAAGTCCAATTCGGACTTGGAGACGCATGAGGCAGCTGATGACGGAGAGATTCTTGCCTGAGAATTACGAACAGATCCTTTACAGAATGTATATTGATTGTCATCAAGGGAGAAGGAGTGTGACAGAGTACACTACCGAGTTCCTCCGACTATCTGAACGCAATGAGTTGAAAGAGACAGAGAACCAGAGGGTAGCTCGTTATATCAGTGGACTCAAAGGATCTTTGCAAGAAAAAATGGGACTGCAAACTGTTTGGACTGTGGCAGAGGCATCCAATTTGGCATTAAAAGCAGAATTGATGGAGAAGTCCCCAAGAAATTTTCAATCTTTCCAAAGGTTTCAACCACGTGAAGCTGTAGAAGCCGGAAGTAGTAAAGAAAAAGAGGTAACGAAGGAAACATCTCCAGTGCATAAACCTGCAACCCGTCCAAATGATCCAGGCAGAGCTGTAAGACCAAGAGCCACAAATCCATATGCCAAACCTACGGGAGGAAAATGTTATCGTTGTGGAGGAGTTGGACACGTGTCAAATGTTTGTCCATCAAGAGATACTGTTGCAGTTGTCACTCAAGTACCTACTCACATCGATGAAGAACAAGGAGTAGAAGATAATGATGAATACGCTGACGTAGAATTTGCTGAAGAAGAATCTGAAGAAAGAGTTAATTTTGTGTTGCAGAGAATCCTATTTTCAACAAAACAAGAGGGACAACGTAAAAATTTGTTTAGAGCACACTGCTCTATAAAGAATAAACTGTGCAACCTAATAGTTGACAATGGAAGTACAGAGAACTTAGTTTCTCAGAAGTTGGTGGAGTACTTGAATTTACCTACAAGACCCCATGAGAAACCCTATTCATTGGGTTGGGTAAGTAAAGACAGTCAAGTACGAGTGTCATTAGTTTGCCAAGTTCCAATTTCGATTGGAAAATATTATCAAGAAAAAGTGGCATGTGATGTTCTTGACATGGATGTTTGTCATGTTTTGCTTGGTCGCCCATGGCAATATGATACCGACATAACCTATAGAGGCAGAGACAATGTGTTATTGTTTACATGGAACTCACATAAGATTGCAGTGCCTCCAGTCTGAGTTTCAATAAACCTGATGAAGTTACAAAGTCTAACTTTCTAGTGATGTCTCAAAATGAAAATGAATTAGTTGCTGATGTGAAAGAATTCAAATATTTTTGTCCAGTTGTGATCAAAGGATTACTTAATGCTCAGAACAATGGAGACGTCATTCCAGAAAATGTCAAAGATATTCTTAAAGATTTTGAAGAGCTGATTTCAGAAGAGTTGCCCAACAACCTTCCTCCAATGCGTGATATTCAACATCATATTGACTTGATTCCTGGAGCGAGTCTTCCTAACCTGCCTCATTATCGTATGAGTCCGAAGGAGAATGAGATCCTTAGGGAGCAAATGAAGACTTGTTGAAGAAAGGCTTTATTAAAGAAAGCATGAGTCCATGTGCAGTTCCTGTTCTTCTCGTGCCAAAGAAGGGAAATCAGTGGAGGATGTGTGTTGATAGTAGAGCTATCAACAAGATCACAATCAAGTATCGATTTCCAATCCCTCGTTTGGAAGACATGCTTGATGAGTTATCGGGATCGAAGGTATTCTCAAAGATAGACTTGCGTAGTGGCTACCATCAAATCAGAATTCGTCCGGGTGATGAATGGAAGACAGCTTTCAAAAGTAAAGATGGACTGTATGAGTGGTTAGTCATGCCTTTCGGGTTATCCAATGCCCCCAGCACTTTCATGCGACTTATGAATCAAGTCTTGCGACCTTTTATTGGTTCATTTGTCGTTGTCTATTTCGATGATATTCTTATTTATAGTAAGACTAAGGATGAACACTTGGGGCATTTGAGGCGAGTCTTGCAGGCGCTTAAAGAGAACAAGTTGTATGTCAACCTAAAGAAGTGCAGTTTTTGTACCCATAAGTTATTATTTTTGGGTTTTGTTGTTGGAGAAGAGGGAATACAAGTGGATGAAGAAAAAGTGCGTGCTATTCGCGATTGGCCAACCCCGAAATCAGTCACCGAGGTGCGAAGTTTTCATGGTCTAGCAACCTTTTATAGGAGATTTGTTCGTGACTTCAGTACTATAACTGCACCCATCACAGAATGTTTAAAGAAAGGAAGGTTTCAGTGGGGTCCAACACAAGAGGAAAGCTTTGCGTTGATTAAAGAAAAATTGTGTACGGCGCCAGTGTTAGCTTTACCTGATTTTGACAAGATTTTTCAAGTAGAGTGTGATGCTAGTGGAGTTGGCATTGGAGCTGTTTTATCCCAAGAGAAAAGACCGGTGGCATTTTTCAGCGAGAAATTAAGTGAAGCACGCCAACAATGGAGCACTTATGATCAAGAATTCTATGCTGTTTATCGAGCATTGAGGCAATGGGAGCATTATTTGGTTCAACGAGAATTCATTCTTTTCACAGATCACCAGGCGTTGAAGTTCCTTAATAGCCAGAAGATCATCAATAAGATGCATGCTCGTTGGGTGAGTTATTTGCAAAAGTTTCCGTTCATTATTCAGCACAAGTCAGGAGTTCAGAATAAAGTTGCTGATGCGTTAAGTAGAAGAGCTTCTTTACTTGTTACATTGTCACAAGAAATTACGGGGTTCGAAGTGCTCAGGGAGTTATATGATCAAGATCCAGACTTCAAAGAAGTGTGGGCTAAGTGCAAACTGCAACATCACTGTGGTGATTTTCATATCAAAGATGATTACCTATTTAAAGGAAATCAATTATGCATTCCAAGTTCCTCATTGCGTGAGAAACTGATAAGAGATTTGCATGGTGGAGGACTAAGTGGTCATTTGGGGAGAGACAAAACCATTGCTAGTCTGGAGCAACGATACTATTGGCCTCAACTGAAGAAGGATGTAACTACTATCGTCAAGAAATGCTACACATGTCAAGTATTTAAAGGACAATCTCAAAACACTGGCCTTTACATGCCTTTACCTGTTCCTGATGATATTTGGCAAGATCTATCAATGGACTTTGTGTTGGGTTTACCAAAGACGCAACGAGGAGTTGACTCTGTATTCGTTGTGGTTGATAGATTTTCAAAGATGTCACATTTCATTGCTTGCAGAAAAACATCAGATGCCTCGACATTGCAAAATTATTTTCAAAGAAGTTGTTCGTCTGCACGGAGTTCCTAAGTCCATCACATCAGATCGCGACACAAAACTTCTATCTCATTTCTGGATTACCTTATGGAGGATGTTTGGGACAACACTCAACAGAAGTTCTACAGCACATCCTCAGACAGATGGTCAAACAGAAGTGACAAACAGAACATTAGGGAACATGATTCGTAGTATTTGCGGGGATAAACCTAAGCAATGGGATTTGGCATTGCCACAAGTTGAATTTGCTTATAACAGCGCAGTCCATTCTTCTACTGGGAGATCACCATTTGCGATTGTTTATACATCTATCCCAAATCATGTTGTTGACTTGATAAAATTACCAGGAGGTCATGAAGTTAATGTGGCTGCAGAAAAGATGGCCATAGAGGTTCAAGATATCAAAGAGGAGGTGAAAGCGAAGTTAGAAGTTGTTAATCAGAGAAACAAAGCAGCTGCAGACAAAAGGCGTCGAGTAAAGTTGTTTAAAGTTGGTGATGATGTTATGGTATTTCTGCGAAAGGAGAGATTTCCGGTAGGAACTTATAAGAAGCTGCAACCAAAAAATATGGACCATTCAAGATCACAAGAAAGATCAATGACAATGCGTATGTGGTGGCGCTACCTGATTCTATGAATATATCCAACACTTTCAATGTTGCAGACATTTATGAGTATCATGCAGATGAAACCTTATATCCAGAAGAGAACTCGGGGTCGAGTTCTTCATAAGTGGAGGAGACTGATACGGGCTAATCAAGCCCAAGTTTATTTTTTTTTATTTTGAATCCCACATCGCCTTTTATTTTGTTTAGGCTAGACTTGTAGTCATATAAATAACTAGCCAATCCTTTGTAATTTTCATCAATTTGAATCAATAAAATCTTGAGTTTTACTCGGTTTATATCTGGTGTATCCAGTATTGATTTGTGAATTTGTCGCTTGACAATTCACGCGGGCTTCCGCTACGTCATCTCCTCTCGAAGGTCATGGTTCAAACAATAATTTTTAACAAAAAAAACTTGCTAATATCCCTCAAAAGAATAATCCAACTAATTGTGTTTCACTTTTTTGAACTATTTTCATACAAATGAAGTTGAAACTTTTGTAGCTAATTGAAAATTGAATAATTACATTTTTGACTACAAAGACAAGTTCAATTTCAACAGCTTTATTCGCGTCGATGAATAGCGCAAGATAAGATGCGGCCAACCATCTTCGTCCCAGGCGCCTCACACTCCCTTCTCCGCCCATTTCCACCGCTCCAGTTTCACGTCCACACATTCACATTCCAGAGTCCCAAAAGTCTCAGCAATTTAGTTACTCTCAAATTACCGCACAAAACCCTCGCTTTCTTTAAAACCCCACAATTTCGAGATTCTTGTTTCGCACCTTGCTGCTCGAAAGGTGATATCTTGAGTGAAATTTCGAGTACCCATTTGGAGAAAGAGTCAGAAAGTGATGAAATTGTTGAGATTGGTCTTCTGGATAAGCCTGTGCAGCAGATAGTGTTTAGTGATGTGGAGGAAGAGATAGATGTGGTTGAGAAGCCTCAGAAGGTTGATAAGGAGGAGACATTAGCGCCTTTTTTGAAGTTTTTTAAGCCTAGAGATAGGTTAGAGGAATTAGGAATGAAATTGAGGAGGCTAATGTTAAAGTTGTGGGAGCCGATGGCGTGAAAAAGAATGGAGTCGATCAGGGTAAGAAGGTTTTAGTGGAGTATTTTGAGCCGAAACCGGGTGATTTTGTTGTGGGTGTGGTTGTGTCAGGTAATGAGAATAAGTTGGATGTGAATATTGGCGCTGATATGTTGGGGACTATGTTGACTAAAGAGGTACTTCCGCTGTATGATAAGGAGATGGATTATTTATTGTTTGATATGGAAAAGGATGCGGAGGAGTTTATGGTGAGTGGGAAGATGGGTGTGGTTAGTTATGATGATATTGTTAATAGTGTGGTGATTTCGTCTAGGCCTGTGTTAGAGGTGGGGAGTGTTGTTTTTGCTGAAGTGCTTGGTAGGACACTTAGTGGGCGACCGTTGCTCTCGACGAGGAGGCTGTTTAGACGACTTGCTTGGCATCGAGCTAGGCAGGTTCTTATCTTACTTTATTTGTGATTGCTTGACATCCACACTTATTATCTACAGAGTTTTATTATTTCAAAGATATGATTGTTCAGAATTTTCCGACTGGTTTTCACTCTTGCCTGCGCTCTATAGCTAGGCTTGTGTTTTTTCATTTTTGCTAAACGAAATGATACATCTTGCATGCAGATTAAGCAACTTAATGAACCTATTGAAGTAAGAATTACAGAATGGAACACTGGAGGTCTACTTACGAGAATCGAGGTCCACTTTTAATCTCTGTATACCCAGTATTTTCCTGAGTTTCTTACATACAATTTTGTTCCTTTCACCTATGTGTATATTAATTTTTGCATTTATGCAGGGCTTACGGTCTTTCCTCCCCAGAGGAGAGTTGATGGACAGAGTTACCGACTTATCTCGTTTGAAAGAATATGTATGTTTAATAGTCCATGAGGCTTTATGTTCGATTCTAATCGTGATCTATTTTTTCCACTGAGTTTTCTATTATACACTATGTACAAATGAAGTTTTATTGATTCTGCAGGTAGGACGCCGCATGCGCGTACATATTACTAAGATAGATGAAAATTGTAATGACTTGATACTCAGTGAGAAACAAGCTTGGGTAAGTGTGCAATTCAATCGTTCATGACTTTAACAAAGCTCGATACAAATGCTTCAATCCTTCTTTTCATATCCTTTTTGAAGGAAGCGTTGCATCTTAAAGAAGGTACACTTATCGAAGGGACAGTGAAACAAATTTTCCCTTATGGCGCCCAAATAAGTATACAAAAATCGAATAGAAGGTATGACAAACACTTGACATAAAGTAAGAACATTGCTTACAGAAACTGGTTTCTACATTTTAAACCCGTGTGGGTACTTTTTGTGCAATGTAAATGCTGATGCTTCAAAGGAATTTTGTTGAATTTCGGCTTTCTCTTGCAGTGGTTTGTTGCACATTTCTAATATTTCCAAACGGCGAGTCGCATCAATCAATGACATGTTCACCATTGGTGAGAAGGTGAAAGTATTGGTCGTCAAGTCCATTTTCCAAGACAAAATTTCTCTCAGGTATTCATGTTTAGATATGATGACATTATGAATTGAAATCTCAACAACCTTAACTGTAACTGGAAAACAGCCTTCTGTCATTCGATAGATTACTCATGAAATACTCTTTTATTTCTTTAGCATTGCTGAACTTGAGAGTGAGCCGGGCCTGATCATCTCAGATAAAGAGGTATGCGCTTAAAACTGTACCATTTCTAAACTATTCTTGCACTTTTTGTTACTTAAAGTGTAATGACTAATCCAATGGAGTCATTTAATGATAGCGAGTATTTGCCGAAGCTGAAGACATGGCCAAAAAATATAGGCAAAAACTTCCCAAAAGTTCATCAGTCACTACAACTGAACCAATACCCAGTACACTGCCATTTGAGGACGAGGCACGATTATATGCTAATTGGACATGGTTCAAGTTCGAGAGAGATGAAACAAGCTGAATTAGTTTACTCTAGCTCAAACACAGCTGCATCTCTTGAATAGCTAAGCTGTTGTAATTTATTGATCAAACTATAAATATCAGCTACAGTTTCATTCCATCAGTCCAGCACTGTCTTTTGTAAATGAAAAATATAGAATCAAATGTCAAGTCTCAGGTTTCTGCTCTGATAGTCTGATGGGTATGGCACAACTATTTTTTGGTAGAATAGAAGTTCCATTCAATATAAATACCAAATCCAAATGTGAAAAACAGAAGTATGCAACTTGATCAACTTTGAGCAATCCAGTGATATATTATACAAACAATCTTGAAGTTATTTCTGATGAAAAGGATCATCCTGAAATAAAACAAGAGAAACAGACGCAAGCATGGACTATGGCGGTGCAATCCAGCGGCCTAGATTTCTATACAGATATTCAAGATATATATATCATCACTCCAATCTGATATCAAATGCGGAACTTGGAATCATTCAACGAATGCAATTCCAGTAGCACATTTTGCCAAAACAAGCAAGTTTTGTTTAAGAAAACTAGCAAACAAGATGGGTAGACTGACAGATAGAAGGTGATCATTCGTGAGTTTTCCCCAATGTTCCAAGACCTTCTGTTCGGCTTCTAACAATTCTGTGAAAAACTTCCCTTACCTGATATTCCAATGGGTCCAAGCCTTCTTTCAATGTTTCATAGACCAGTGTGAACTCTGCCACCGCATTTCGCACCTCTATTTCCTTTTCTTTAGTTAAGGGGAACTGAACAGAATCAACCAAATCAGTCATGTGACGGGTGCATTTCTCTATCTGATGAATCTCCTTCAACAATCCACAAGCATTCTTCCTGTCCCGTTTCTTGGACTCCTCGAGAATCTGTTCATGGAAAGAGAGTATTGGACCAGCCCAACTGAAATGTCTCGGGATGGAAAAATGAATTTGCAATCCACGATCCTGACACGGAATTGCAGCCACAAGAGTCCACATCACAAACAACAAAACTGAGCTCATAGTATAAGCAGCAACCACCAATCCATTAGTCGCAACAATATCATTCCCACGTGGCGCAACCAGGTTACTCCCAATAGCCTGCAGCTGCTTAGCAGCAGACCAAGACCTCGAAACACTCCATGACAAAGATCTCAAATGCCCAATCGAGCGATGAGACTTTTCCGCACTGTTCTTCCCAAATGACCTATTCCTATGCGCAATACTTGCATCTTTCTCATCCAACATTCCAATAGCTAAATCAGTCAAAGCCTTCCTCGCACGTCGAAATTGCCCTTCTCCAAGACTCTTCTGTCCATCCAAAGCAACCAACACAATCTCAACAAGCTTCTGCGATTGCTTGATCTGCTCAACCCCATCCCTAATCGCATTACAAACATCTAAAGCCTTCACAAGCCTCTCAAAAAAATCCGACACAACACGGTCAGCAGGTGACTTGCTTAAATGAGACTTATTATTAAACAACAAGATCCTAAAATCTCCTGACAGCATAAAAACACATCAAGCAGCTTCCTTATCCAAGAAATTGATAACACTTCATCAGATCCAGCAGAAGCAAGCTCTTGAAACCTCTCACCTACTCTCTTCTGAAACAGCTCAACATCGTCATGACCAGGACCTTCCATCGAGTGAACTTGCTCTCTTCTGATGCTCATTATCGATCGGCCAAAGCTGTTGAACGGTCCTGATACTCCTTGATGATCAGTTGCAGGCATTATTTCAAACCCTAGAAACACCCCCAAATCTCGAACTCAAACACCCAACTAAAATTCAACGAAATCAACCGCCACGGTGTCAAATTCAACCTCAGAGAAGCTGAATTGCCACAGAAACGGAGTCGATGGAACAGATACAACGGTTCAGACACTAAATCGAATTTTGATACACAAACTCAAAACCCGAAATTGATTAATTTGGGGAACACCCAGATACGGAATCGGATTCAGAACGTGAAACAGGTCGTAAAGGGGAGAACTTGGAAGTGGATAACACCGGCGGATGTGTGGGAAGGTGATGAGGAAAGAGAGGGTTTTATGGTGTAGATTTTAACTTGGTACCGCGTAAGGGACTGTTTGGTGCGTTATTATTTTTAACGAAGCGAGTTTTCGTTTTACCGTTTGTAATTCACACGGTCCAAACGCGCCGTAGACACGCCACAAGGGTCTGTAAGATCGAGTGTGGTGAGGTGTAGGATTAAGATTTTAATCGTGGCCGTTGAGGTATTAGGATTGGACGGTTAGGATTCTATGATGACTGATTCTCTACACGCTGGGAGTAGCTGATAGCTGGTGAACGACATCATCGTTCCATTCAAAATACTGAGATTTTGTGGAATGTTTTAATAAAAAAATACGTATTTATTTATTCTTAACTTCCTTTTTTAGTGTTCCTCAATACTTTTTTATTGTCAATCACTTTTCTTCATTTCTTAAAAATTGTAAAATATATATTTTGGACAAACAAATCAGAGAGAATAGTAAAGAATTTTAAAACTCAAACCATTGATGTAAAACAATTTAATTAAAATGAGGTTCAATGGGTCCATAATAAGTTGAGATTTGATAAGTGATGGTTTGTCATAAATAATTGCAGTGATAATACGACCTAGTCTGATTCCCATGATGTCATGAACTGATGCTGAATCTGAATCACAAACTCATCTCAGGACATGTCCACCTCTACATGACATGTAACAAACTAACCATTAACCAAGCCACAAAACCAAACAAACATGAAGCTTACATTTGTACAAGATTTATTCTATACTGCTGTCTTTGTCCCTCTAGTTGTGCAGGCCAAGAAACTGACGATCAACTGATAAAAACAATATGGAAAATGAGGTATGTCAATTTCACAATTATTGGAATACTAAATGCCATAATTTGCAAGAGGGGTAGTTATTATAGGTAGTTATTATAGAACACCATAGTTGATTGAAACACATAAATATCAAGACATCACCAGGTCAGACTGGCTTCTAGACTGACTCAGTTGTTGATAATTTAATTTTATGGACCACGACTAAATAGTGTATATCAACTTGTTAAGTGGTGTTCGAATTCTTGGATTGAAGCATTCTGAGTATTTAGAGGTTCTCGGATTTGAGATGGGTCACTTAACCTGATACCTCAGATAAATTTCAATATAGATAAATACAAATAATAGATAAACTTGTATTACATGCCTCCACATTCTGAACAAATTCTTCAGATACACATTACTTACCAAGATGATGCAATCAAACAACTCAACAATACAATAAATTACAACAGCATATATCAAAAGAACAACGGCAAGTCACAAACAGTTAGTTTTAATCAAATTAATCGAGCAACGTCTAAAACTAATTAAACGAATCTAACACAAAAAAAAAGAAAAAGAGAACTTGAATTGAAAGAAGCCCTCAGATCTCATAGCTTAATAGATCATTCCAGATTCATAACGGCATTCACCATAAGCCACATAACACTACCTCAATCCACACAACACACGCATACACAACACGATTACACACACAACCGGATTGAGGTAGTGTACAGCGGCTACCGGCGAACGGAAACGCTCGAATCAGATCAATAATTATAGTTTCCATCATCGGGCAAAAGTTATATAAAAATGAAACAATCACTAAATTCTGGAAACAATAGAAATTTTAAGAGGTAGTGTAACCAAGCAGATCGGAACGAACGATATTATCGATCGATATTACGGCGGCGAGGGTCTTACCGCCAGGGTTTTTATCATAGCTTTGAATTAGGGTTTCAGGAGGGGAGTGAGACGACGAAATGGACTCACTAGTTAATTGGGCCGTCAACATTTGGGCCGTCAAGTACTTGGGCATTTGTCTACACTCGGCCCAGTTATTATTTGGTACGCAAGAGGTGTTTTCTACATCGAAATTTGAAGTGTACTGAATAATTAATTTGACAAAATTATCTTTAAAATTTTTGTAAACATTTTGCATTAATTATCGCAAGAATTAGGACTTTTAAAATTGAAATTTGTACTTCATTCTTTTATTATTTACTTGATATTTCCAAGTATATTAAATAATACGAAATTTTTCGGAAAAATATACAACTATTACTATTCCGTTTAAACCACGTGCAAGTAGCTTGTTATAATTTAATATAAAAGGATGCAAATTTGATACTTTCACATAAGCAAACTTTCAATAAACAAACTTTCACTAAATAAACAAACATGGAGACAAAAGTGTTGGGATTTCTACTTGTGATATTGTTTGCGACCTCTTCACGTGAGTATACAATTTTTCTTGTTTTTTCTTAAATAAAAATGAGTAGGTTGATATGATAAGGTAAATAGTCAATCCCTTTTTATATATATATTTCAAACTAAATGATGTCTATCTGCAGTGGAAGCTGTATGGAGCGATGAATTTAATGGTGTTGACGACATAAATGAGTTAGAAAACTTACCTAACAATGAGATCGGTGAACTAAAGGAAACGAATGACAGCATAAATGAAATAGAGAACGTACCTTACAATGAGATCGATGAACTAAACGAAGCAAATGACGACACAAATGAGTTAGACAACTTACCAACCAATGAGATCGATGAATTAGAGGAAGCAGGTGATGATACAAATGAGTTACATAACTTACATGATAATGAGATCGGTCATGAACTAAAAGAAACAAGTGAGGACACAAATGAAATGTGAGGAGAAAGTCATTACCGGTGTATGTACACCAACATTTTGCCAAAAGAGATGTGAAAGTAAAGGAGACATTACTGGTGAGTGTAAGAAAAATGGTTCCGACAAGTTTAATAAATGTTATTGTAAGAAGACCGGTTGTGAAGAACAACAACCATTCACTGGATTTGATGCTCCTCCTAGTGATCCTATTGATACTCTTCAGAATTCTCTCCATCCAATGTCCTTCCTTCAGACATATCTTCATCCAGTGATCCCCTTTATTAGATGTCTATCAACTGAATGTACATAAGTTTGTAACTTCAAATAAATTCTTGTGAAGTAAGAAAGCATGTCTTTTTCTCATGTCAAGAATAATGAATAAAATATTGTTGATAAATATCATTTAATTATGTTTATTTCCATTGATCATACTTTTTGCAATCGTTTTAGGGCGTCATTCCGACTAATTTCATTGGTAATCAATTTTGACATAAAATGACAACAGTTTCAGACATCTAATTCCAAAATAAAAACCATATCTTATATATCAAGGTTATTCAAAAATTCTAAATAATTATCCTTTAAAATCTGATAAGTGATTTCTCCAATTTATTAAAGAGGTGCAAAATATACAACAACCAATCTTTAATTTTCTCGTTATACATCAATTTTTATCAATAATGTAACACTTCAAAAATCAAAATCATGCATTATTAAATTGTATTTCCGCTCGAACATGTATCAATTTTTTTGAAAAGTTACTTGGAAAACAATTAAGTTATACAATTATGTTGTGTTTTATTCAAATTTCATTCGTTGCATTTTGTTATTTTTTATTTTGAGTGTCTCCTTTTTTTTCCAGTTTTCTTTATCATAATTTATTATATATTTAGTGACAAAGCAAGCAAGAAGACAAAAAGGACAGATGGATTTTCTTTGGAAATATAAGAAACATAATGAATTTATTATTGAAAAAAGTATTAAACTCTTAAATTCGAAAATTGTACTTTATTTTTATGAGTACCTGATATTTTGAAATATATTGACAAAACACAGAATTTTTGGTGTATACTAAATATTTAATACTTTCATGTTTTTATTCAAAATACATATTTATTTTTTAAATCACGTGAAAAATCTTGTTTTATTTCCTATATAAACATGCAAGGCCAACAACCGACATTGTAACGCAAACTAACAAACATGAAGACAAAAATATTGGGATTTCTTATTGTGATGCTATTTGAGACTTGTTCACGTAAGCATACCAATTATTATTATTAATTTATAGTAAAATTAAAGTGAATGGGATTGATATGTTAAGATAAATTATCATGCACTTTTTTATACATCGTATAATAATAATGTTTGTTCGTAGTGAAAGTTGTGTGGGGCGACCAAGTTAATGGTGTTGACGATATAAATGAGTTAGACAATTTACCTATCAACGAGATTAATGAACTAAAGGTAGGAAGCGCCGTCATAAATCAGTTCAACAATTTGTCCGATAATGAGATCAATGAACTAAATGAAGCGAGTCACGACACAAATAAATTAGACAACTTAGTAGATGATGCAATCAATAAACTAAAGGAAGGTGATGCTATAAATGAGTTATACAACTCATATGACAATGAGATCGGTGATTTAAAGGAAGTAAGTAATGATACATATGAATGTGAGGAAAAAGTCATTACTGGTGTATGCACTCCAACATTTTGCCAGAAAAGGTGTGAAACAAAAGGAGACATTAGTGGTGCGTGTAAGAAAAATGGTTCCGACATGTTTAATAAATGTTATTGTAAGAAGACTGGTTGTTACGAACAACAACCATCTACCGATTTTTATTCTTCGTCAGATCTCTCCCCACCCGAGAGCCTTCCTTTAAAACTATCTCCACCAAATGAGTCCCTTTATTACAAATCCTGGCAATAACGACTTGGAGAACAAATAACCACACATTATGCTTCTATATTCAAGTAACTCACATAACAATTGAGTTTGTAATTACAATAAAACTCTTGTAAAACAAGAAAACATTTTGGTATGTCAAGATCAATGAAAAAAATAAAAAAATGTGTTTATATAAGAAAAATTTTTAAGAAATAGACATTTTATCCTTATATAAAACCTTTCAATAAAATCTATTGTTAGTTAATTTTGAATGCTTCATCAAATATCTGAATGCTTGATTTTTATAGATGATAAAATATGCCTATATAAAAATCCATGTTTTTTATTTAGCTAGGTATTATAATATATAAGAACAAGGATATTCAAAGAGTTCCAACAAAAACAATAATTCATAAAAACTGAGAACTGATACTTCTAAGCTACAAAAATTAAGCTACAAAAATACAGCAACCGCATTTTACTTTCTAAGTATACTACTTCAATTTTAATTAACTAGTGATTTGATGCCCATATTATGCATATTGAAGTATTTATATTGTACTAAAATTCATAATAATCAAAAGAAACGTGTGAATGTAATTAACTATACATAGAAAGATATTTTAAATAAGTAAATCGAGCCTTCAAAAAACCGTCAATTCAATCATACTGCATATATGATAGATAATGTAATGTGTTAAGGCAAATTATAATTAAATTGTATTTTAAATCGAAACATGTATCATCATTTTGGATATTTATTTCAAAAACCCATTAAAGTGATTATTTCTGTTGTGTTCCTGTTAAAATTTCATTTGTCAAATCTTATTTTTCGTTTTGTCATTTTGAGTGTTCCTCCTATATTTATCATTTTTTTCTTCCCACGGTCTTAATTCTGTAATCTTCTTGCATTAATTATTGCAAAATGGATTGCCTTTCAAAATTCGAAAATTGTACTTTATTTTTATGATTAACCTAAAATTGAGCAATATAATTACAAAACACAGAAGTTTTGGTGAATAATAAATAACTTTTAATTTCACGTTTTTATTTAAATATACTTATTTATTTTTCATATCACGGAAAAAAACTTATTTTTTTCCTATAAAAACATCCAAGCCCGGTATTGTGACATAAGCTTGCTTACTAACATTTGCTTACTAACATGAAGACAAAAACATTGGAATTTCTTCTTGTGATGCTATTTGTAACCTCTTCACGTGAGCATATAATTTACTTTTCTTGTTTGTATTTATGAGATTGATATGATAAGATAAATAATCATCCATTTTTTATTTATGTATTTTAAACTAACTACTATTTATTTGCAGTGCAAGGTGTGTGGGGCGATAAATATAATGATATTGACAATATAAGCGAGTTAAACAACTTATCTGATAATGAGATCGATGATATGGAAGAAACAAGTGATGACATAAATGAATTACACGATCTACATAACAATGAGATCGATGAATCAAAGAAAGTAAGTGACGACGTAAATGAGTTGCACTATCTACCTAACAATGAGATCGATGAATTAAAAGAAGCAAGCGACGATTCAAGTGAGTTGGACAATTTATCTGAAAAAGAGATCGGTGAACTAAATGAAGCAAGTGATGACACAAATGAATTGCACGACTTACCTGAAAATGAGATAGATAAGCTAAATGAAGCTTGTGACGACACAAATGAATTGCACAATCTACCTGAGAAAGAGATAAGCGAACAAAATGAAGCTAGTGAACGCACAAATAAACCGCGCAACCTACTTGAAAATGAGATCGATGAACTAAGTAATGCTAGTGAACTAAATAAAGCTAGTGACAACACAAATGAGTCGCACAACCGACCTGGAAATGAGATTGGTGAACTAAATGAAGCTAGAGCCGACACAAATAATTTGCACAACTTACCTGAAAAGAAATCAGTGAACTAAATGAAGCTAGTGACGATATCAATGGGTTGCAAAGTCTACCTAAAAATGAGATTGGTGAACTTAATGAAGCTAGAGATGAAACAAATGATTTACATAACTTATCTGAAAATGAGATCAGTGAACTAGATGAAGCTAGTGACAATAAAAATGAGCTGCACAACCTACCTAGAAATGAGATCGGTGAACTTAATAAAGCTAGAGACGACACAAATGATTTGCACAACTTACCTGAAAATGAGATTAGTGAACTAAATGAAGCTAGTGACGATACAAATGAGTTGCACAACATACCTGAAAATGAGATCGGTGAACTTAATGAAGCAAGTAACGATGCAAATGAATTACACTGTCTACCTGAAAATGAGATCGATGAACTAAATGAAACTAGTGGTGACACAGACGAGTTGCACAACTTACCTGAAACTGAGATTAATGAACTAAATGAAGCTAGTGAGGACATAAATGAGCTACACAAACTAACTGAAAATGAGATCAGTGAACTAAATGAAGCAAGTGACGACACTAATGAATTGCACAAGCTACCTGAAAATGAGATCGATGAACTAAATGAAACTAGTGAAGACACAAATAAGATCCGTAAACTAATGGAAGCAAGTGCGAACACAAATAAGTTAGACAACTTACCTGATAATAAGATTGATGAACTTAAGGAAGCAACTGAAGACATGAAAGAGTCAAACAATTTACCCGGTAATGAGATCAGTGAACTAAACGAAACAAATGAGTTAGACAACTTATCTAACACACAGACTGATAAACTAAAAGAAGCAAGTGACGACACAAATGAATTAGGAAGCTTACATGGCAATGAGGCTAATGAACTATATGAAGCAACTAACAATATAGATGAATGTGAAGAAAAAGTCCTTACCGGTATATGCGCACCAACACTTTGTCAAAAAAGATGTGAAAGTAAAGGAGGTATTATTGGTGCGTGTAAGAAAAATGGTGCTGACATATTTAACAAGTGCTACTGTAAGAAGGTTGGTTGTGACGAAAAACAATCATTTAACGATTTTGATGCTCCTATTGACTTTCCTTAAGACCTCTCTCCCTCCAGTGTCTTTCATTTTAACCCTTCTTCATCCGGCGAGCCCCTTTATTAGTAGTATATAACTAATATATGTATACTGGCAATAAAGACTTGAAGATCGAATAACAACATATTATGCTTCTATATTTATGTAAGTAACTTAACAATTGAGTTTGTAATTTCAAATAAAAAATTGGTAAAATAATAAATCATTTCATTTTTTCATGTCAAGAATGTACGATGGAATATATAAATATGAAATATGCTTAAGTTATGTTTATATTTCATCCATTATATTTTAAAATTATGAAAATAAAATGCTTAAGATCAAATCACAATTGTTTTATAACCCTTTTATCCGATGAGTAGCTAAAATTTAAAATCCATTTTGCAGATAAGTTACTATTAAAGACAAGAACAAAATAAAATTAGTCAATTCTCAAAAGTGAACACAAAAATTCTCAAACAACCAATTGTGAGCAACACAATCTTGACTAGTAAATAATAATTAATAAAAATAAAAAGAATCGATACGAAATGAATTTAGTTCAAAAAATGTTCATTGGAGAGGAAGTATCTTGGGAACATGCTTATAGGAAACTCCTCAGATTCCCATTTGAAATTTACAATGAACTTTAGTAAAATGCTGACTTCAAATATATATATATTCAACACTTGAGTTCCAAAAAGAACCTTAATTTGTGAAATTGATGCGTACAAAAAAAGAATATGGGAAACTTGTGTTTCTCTGATTTAATATGCAATATAAAATATATTCATAAATGTATGATCTTCACATAAATTTTCCAAAATTCACATTTACTTTCGAGGTTTTCAACTAAGAAATTAATATATGCTCATTTAAGCTTGTGAGTATCAATCCTTCCTTTTCTATAAGTACTTCATCGCTTCATTATCGGTGATGCAGAAGAAGGAAAATGGCGATCAAGACTATTGCAATCCTTCTTTTCACGCTCTTTGTAGTCTCTTCTTGTAAGCATAATATATATTTTCACGTTTTTCTATTTTACGCATGAAATAATTAGACAAAGCTTTGAAAGGGGTAGTCAAGTGGTGGAGTTCATTCGTTTATAAAAATATACTCTTGGTTTAATTTATGTGTAGAATTTTTATTATTCGGATTATTCATTTGATTTAATTTTTGATGATTTTTTTTGTAATTGCAGTGACAAATGCATGGGTTGATGACGTTTTTGATGCCAATGAATATGATACATCGAGTTCTCAAGATGAATTAGATACATCGAGTGCTCAAGATGAAATTGATACATCGAGCGCTCAAGATGAATATGATACATCAAGTGATCAAGATGAATTCGATACATCTACTGATCATGAAGAATTTGATAGATCAGGTGCACTCGATGAGAGTTTTGATGAGTCAACTGAATTTGGAGTCACTACAGAAAAATGTAGACACATATCTGAACGTTACAATACTGGAGAACGATGCATTAAAAGTGAGTGCTTGTTGACCTGCAAGGGAGATGGGTATACAAATGCTAAATGCAGGAAATCAAACAAAGACAAGATCAAAAGGTGCTATTGTTATAGTGATTGTTCAAAACCGCTGCCTCCAAAAAAACTAGTCCAACTAGTCCTCCAGCCGTGTCTCCCGTCCCAAGTGTCTCACCTGTATCTCCACCCAGCAGCCCAATCAACCCTCCTGCTGTGTCCCCCGTGCCAAGTGTATCACCGGTCTATCCACCCACCAGCCCAGCTAATGCTCCTGTCGGGTCTCCCGTCCCTATTGCATCACCGGTTTATCCACCCAGCAGCCCAGTTAACTCTCCTGCTGGTTCCCCTGTTCCAAATGCCTCACCAGTCTATCCACCTAGCAGTCCAGTTAACTCTCCTGCCGTATCACCTGTACCAAGTGCCCACCAGTACCTGCACCCAGCAGCCCAGTACCTGCACCATCTCCTGCCGAGCTACCATGTGAAGATGAAAATGCTCCGCCTCCTGCCAAACCAAACAGTAACTTTGAAAAATTCTCCGAGGAGGAGTACGACTTCATATTTTCATAAATTATTTCTATTACTTGATGAAATAAAACCTTTTGGGTGCCTTTTACGGTGTCATTTTCTTAGTTCTCAGTTTGTGATTCTTACAACAGAAATAAACAAATCAGGTCGATTATTTCCTAAGTCATAACAATCAAGAATCAGATGCGCACACAATATATTGATAACATTATATTTTCACCCACGCATAGTTTGGTACGTCGCAGTTACAGTTGCAGCTTTCTATAAAATCTGAATGACCTTTCTTAAACACTACTATATTGAATCTAAAACCAGCTGCACAAATCATATTCACAGTCACTTCAAAGAAAGTTATATTGAGTGGCCTGCTTGATAGTACCCCCACATCTGTCCAGACCAGCTCATACTACCATAAGGCGAGTGTGTGAGCCTGTGTGCTCCCTTAGCATCACTTTGCGACATCAGCTTATCACTCATGGTCAATTGTTTCATATCAGGGCTGAATGAATTCATTCACTTATAGGTTTATTTTGTTCTTTAAGTTGCTGGTTGCGATATCTCCACAAAAGGATGGTTCAGGAGCTGAGCGGCAGTAGGACGGCTATCTGGATTCACTTGGATGCACTTTAAAATAAAATCACGGGCATCTAAGAAAGGTTTTCAGGGACGTCAGGTGGCATCCCCCTTCCTATTCTAAATAATGCCTGCATCTGTGACACAAAGAAGGTTTTATTAACATCCTATGCAGACCAATATTATAGTAAAACCACTCATTTTGCCATTGCCACATACTTCAGACATAGAATTAATGGTTTACGCTTGGTTGGATTGGTATAAATATAGGACGGAATGATTATAGTTAGCCACATAGGTTTGCCAAGAAAGCTAGAACTGCATAGAATCATATTTTCTTACACATTCCAGAGGATAGTATGGGGTCTTCCGGGTCAACATTTCCAAAACAGTGCATCCAAGGCTCCATATATCAGCTGCTAGACCATAACCATTATTTTTCCTATTCACAACCTGAATTATCAGAAAGATTTTTTAAATTTTTTAGAAGTAGCTGATTTATTTAAAACAATATGTTTTACAGGTAAATTGTGTGATCATAGAGTAAATAAATATGCAACAAGACTCAAACTTCCATATAACGAATAGGCCAAAGCATAATGTATTTTCTATTTCCTACATATACTTGGAATACGCCAGTACAACATTTACTAACCAGTCAAGACTCAGGAATACTATGTTAGGCATCAAAATATATTTAGGAAAACTAATCTAAAATATATAGACATTTTTAAATCATGTACATATATTTGATCAATCCACAATATATGATGAAAAGTTCAAGATATCACAAACCTCCGGTGCCATCCAGAATGCTGTCCCCTTGCATGATTTTACATCGTTCAATTTTGCTGCCTGATTTTTATAAAAAAACTGTTCACCTAACCGTACATGTATGCATTATCTTCTTTTGCATAAATTTTATATGCAATATGAACGCACCTTGGCCAATCCAAAATCTGCAAGTTTCACAAACCCTTTCGCATCTACGAGTATGTTTGCACACTTGATATCTCTTTATAGAAAAAATGTGACAAATTTGTGTAAGAAAATTATCCACGGTTAAAAGAATGATAATAAGATAATCAACTAGCAACTGAATAAAATGAATAACAAGCAAGCTTAATAGTGTGTTAGTCTAAACAGCACATTCAAGATTATACAAAATAATAAATAATGAGGGAAGGGAAGGCCAGAGATTCACCTGTGGACCAAACCTTGATTGTGAAGGTACTTCAAACCTTCAAGGATCTGCCTTGTATACGAAGAGACTTGAGAGTCTTGAAGTTTATATTTCTGGTGCAAATTTGCAAGGGATCCTTTGGAAACAAGCTCCAAAAAAATGTAAAGGTTTGATCCGTCCTACAAACCAGTTCAACATTAGATAACAAAACCAAAGAGAAATAAGAACTCTGAAGACTTGAAATTCATAGTAAGTAGTAACAAGCGAAATTTTAAATCAAAGTTACCATAGATAACTTGAGGTACTAGTAATGTCAAATACCCAGTACCAATATAAGGGCTCTTGTCGTGTTCAATTAATAGCAGTTACACACGACACTGATCCAGACTATTTCATATCAGCTTGAAATTGGTAACAATAATAATCATGTACCAAAAAGACACTCATTCATAATTAGTATTCTAGGCTAATATTTTTTGCATTCCTTTTATTTACTGACTTGTTTTCATTCATGTTGGCACTTGGAATCGCAAACATATTTTTGCCAAATCCAGACATTACATCACCACAATATACTTTAAACATCAAATCCCTGAGTATCAAAGTTGGACCAGTATATGAATCCAAGCTGATTTTAGCATGCACAAGTTTCATAATAATGCATGACAAACATGATATTTTCTTATTTATTTTTCTATCATAAGTCAATATTTTTGTTTAAATGTGAAAGATCCATATAAGAGATCCTGATTTTTATGGGAAAATGCCCAGCTTGTTATAGTTCTCTTTTATATGCAGTATGAGTAATGAGGATAACATGCGCAAGAAAAGCTAAAATGATAAAGAACTAGCATGCATGAGGAAGGTACCTTGTCAGTGCCATGATATCGAACTATGTTCTCGTGTTCAAATCTACTGAGAAGATCAATTTCCTGGAGACGATTAATATTCAGCTTGGTTCAAAATATCTATCACAGTAGAGAGAGCAATTGCAAAAAAACAAAAAAATTATGGGTAAGAACTGCACCTGTTCAAGTTGATACACACTTTGTTTTGCCTGGCTCCCTTGATCGACTAAGGAGACTTCTTTAATAGCAAAGAAAGATCCGTCTCTGAGAAATAAATATCAAAACAACAAGCATATTAGATAAGGCTTTATATTCTATTCTATACATTACATATGTATTTTAAATATGGTGAACCGACGTTATTATCTTGTAATAAATCATAATTCAGGTGAAATACTCGAGAACAAGTTAATCATACATCGTCCATCCAAAATTTCACATTTTACAAAGTTGGTATGCGGCTGCAAGCGTTCATTACAAATGAAACCAGCAGTCATTTAGAGACGAATCTGGCAACGTGGATACAAGTTTTGAAAAAATTAAGGCAATTCATTCCAAACAGTTAGAGCATATAGATAAGGTCAATACATAGAAGCTGTAACTTACACAGCCATTGCCTCGTAGACAGATCCATATGAGCCTCGTCCAAGAAGCTGCCCCTTAGACCAACCTGATATAATCTGTCTGAATCCCACATTTGGAGGCATGCCTGTTGTGGTCCTATCTGCTGTACTCAAACGATCATTGCGATACAAACAACTAACTGGACACGGTTCCATCTGAACCACAGCCTCCTCCACCGACTCATCAGACTCAGGGGATGATGAACATGCGCCATCAAACACCTCCCTTACCACTTGATCAGCACGTTCATCACCTTCAGGCGCAAACCCTCTAAACAAATCCCAGGTCGAACTCCCATCGTCAATCTTCCTAGACTTCATACCAGGAGGCGGTGCCAGCATCGATGGCCTAGCCCCAACCAACCCACCACCACCATTACTCCCACTAACCTCATTTCTAATTCTCCACGGCTCCACCTTCACTTCAACATCCAAAACACTTGCAGAATCTGACTCTACATCCTTCTTTAACACTTCCTCCACTGGAACAACAGGTATAGCAGCCTCATCATCCCCAATATCCTCCAAATCACCAATATTCCTAGACCTAGGAAACACATCGGAATTCGATCTAACCTTCATAGCCTTCCAATCAGACTCAGGAATAGTAAAATCCTCAGGTCCATTAAGCCCTAAACTCCTACATATCATATCAAACTCACCTTCACCTCCCTCGACTCTATAACACCTCATATCATCAAACTCAAGCGACCTCGTCACCATCGGCGCCGTCGTTTCATTCCCCGACGACGAAAACGACGACGCATCGTAGTCAAAGTTCTTGCGCGCATTTCGCCTTTGAAGCTTTGGCTCGCTCCGACCCTTCGACCTCCAATTCATCTCCGCAACACAACCAGAAGTCAACGATGGTCAAAATTGGGAGTTTAGGGTTAATTGATTATTGGGATGGAGTTGATCTGAGCTGCTGATTATACTTTTAGTTGGATATAATTAAATTAATTAAGTGGGAATTGATTTATTTGACTGTTAAACGCGGTGCAAAGTTGACAAAGCTGGAATATTTGTAACCCTTGACTTGTAAATATTACTAAGATAATGCAACGTATTATTTGTTGAGAGTATGAAAATATTATCGTTTTATTATTTTTATTAAATTTTTTTACATATTTATAGTTGAAAATTTTGATAAAATGATGTAATTTTACTCAGCATCAAATTATTGATATGCACAGTTATGTGATGTTTATAATGTATTTCCCCTTTTTTTCTTCATCTTATGGATTGGATATTGGTAGGAAAATTCATCTCCAAATTCATATTTTAATTTTCCATTTTTTGATTCACACCTGCTGAAATATTAAAAAATATAAATAACCAAAAATAGGGTTAGGTTATAAGTGGATAATTTTTTTGTGAGACACTGAAACAATATTTCAAATGGAGATTTAATTAATATAAAGGTTGAAATCAAAAATAAAATTTAGAAATGTATTAGCAAAATATGCGGGTGATGGGTTGATAGTTAGTTATCAATATTATCCGTTGAATGAATTGGATACAACTGTTGAGATGATCTTACGATCCTATAAATATATGCATTTCCTCCTTGAACTCTTTCCACCAAAAATAAATAGCATTGGAACAACAAATGTAACAATTTATAAGGCTTAAAATTGGACTGGAAGGCGAGGAGTTATATTGTTTTCAGTTGTAGCAAAAGAGATCAATTGCACAGGTTTACTTATAAAGTTGATTTGAATACACTAACTTATTTATAAAAAATACATTACAAAATATGGTAAATGATTTAACGAAGACATATAAATTTATGTAAAATTGTATGATATCATCCTAATCGTTAATTATTAGTAGTTCAATGTACGAGATTTAATCTAAAAATAAGCGTTGAATTCAACAATCCGTTTTTCTAAAATTCAATCACCCAATTTAAGTAAAAATCAAATTAAATCTCAACCGTCTGATAAATCGAATCAATGGCTATAATCACATCCTTCCGTCTTACATTTTTTGTCCCCCTCGATCCGATCTCACAATACATAAGTTCCAAAAAAACCTTCATTTACGGAGATTAAAAAGGATTTACATAAACATATTTTCTTCACATGAAATTTACAAATTTCACATTTATTTTCAAGGTTTTCAACCCGGAAATAAATACAAGCTCATTTAAGCTTGTGGAAATCACTCCCTTTCTTTTTCCTATAAATACCTAATAGGTCCATAGTAAGGGATATACACTCAAAATGTCGACAAAGACTTTAGGATTCCTTCTTTTTGCGCTCTTTACAGTCTTTTCTTGTAAGTACGATATATATTTTTTCATTTTTTATTATGCATTCAACCATTCCAAATATTACATATTATTTTGTTCTCTGTTTTTATGTATTGTGCAGATTATATTATTTTATTTTTAATTAACTTTTGTATAACTGCAGTGACAAATGCATGGGATGATGAACTCTTTGATTCTAACGAATATGATACATCAAGTGTTCAAGATGAATTTGATATATCGAGTGCTCAAGATGAATTTGATACATCGAATGCTCAAAATGAATTTGATACATCAAGCGTTCAAGATGAATTTGATACATCAAGTGCATTGGATGAAAGTTTTGATAAATTTGCTAAATCTGAAGTCCATAAAGAACAATGTAGACAAATTTCCAACCACTACACTGGGGAACGGTGCATGAAATCTCAGTGCCTTGCTGTATGCAAGAAAGATGGATTTACAAATGCTAAATGCAGGAAATCAAACAAGGACAAGGTTAAAAAGTGTTTTTGTTACAAAAAGTGTGGGAAATCTCCATCTCCCAAAATTTCTCCACCTGTGTCTCCCGTTCCAAGTGCCTCACCGG
The DNA here is from genome assembly GCA_006409495.1 of Sedum album. Classification (NCBI taxonomy): domain Eukaryota; kingdom Viridiplantae; phylum Streptophyta; class Magnoliopsida; order Saxifragales; family Crassulaceae; genus Sedum; species Sedum album. Next base: position 206,412 of record QZGG01000163.1, on the reverse strand, counting down.
TCTCTCCACCTAGCACTCCAACTAACCCTCCTCCTGCTGTGTCCCCTGTCCCAGAAGCATCACCGGTTAAGCCACCGAGCATCCATCACCTGCACCCTCTTCTGACGATCCACCTTGTGATGATGACGATGCTACACCTGTCTCTCCTGTGAAACCGAAGAACAATTTTGAACAATTTTCGAACGAAGACAACGACTTCATATTTTCTTAATTGTTTCTTTCTTATGAAATAATTCTTTGTGCCTTTGCAATGAATAGAAATTCTTAATTCTTAATTTTGTGATTCTTACACCATAAGTAACCCAATCACGTCCATAACATGTTTCGTCTATAACACATTTTCTAATCTGCATTAAAATGTTTGATGCAATTTTTAGGATCATTTATAAGTCAACATAAAAACCATCTAGCACACAAATCAAAAAATAAAATAAAATAATCATCAAACCAGCAAATGCAAACAATTAATAAGGATTTGAGCTGTTTTCTAATATGTGATACTCTCTGTTTGGTTGCATGGGAAAATGAGTGGAAAAGAAAGTTTAATGGAAAATTTAAAGAAAAATATTTATGTGTGTTTGGTTGTATTATGGAAAATGAAAAAATAACAAAGAAAATAATATAAACTTTTCCCCTCAATTTTCCTATGGAAAATTACTTTCCTTTAAATTTTCCTCTAAATTTTTTTTCCACTACATTTTCCCGCATTCAAACGGAGGGTAAGTGTTGTATTTGTGGCTATCAGTTTGAAACCTCACATCACTTATTTTTGCTCTGCTGGGGGCTAGACCAATTTGGACAAGCTTTAAATTCATTAAAGTAGATGAATTGAGTAATTTCTCGGAGGTAGCAGATTGAATGTTTCATTGCAGATCATATTTAAACCGTCATCAATTTTCAGTGGTGTTAATAGCTTACTCTGTTTACCATGGTGCTGATTTACTGGATGTCAAAACTATGGTTCTTAAAATTGCTTCGCTTTTTAAACAATACACTAATTCCTCATCTGTGTATTCTTCTTTAATCTTTCAGAGCTCAGATGATTGGAAATTGCCGCCCAAAGGTTTTGTGAAGATTAATTGTGATGCTGCTGTTGATGAGTCTTCACATATGACATATGGCTGGCCTAACAGTGGTTGTTAGAGATGATAAAGGTGTGGTTTCAGCAATTAGAGCCAAACCTGTTTGTTTCGGTTTCTCAGTTTTGTGTATGGAATGCGTGGCTTTATGGTTATCACTACAGTTAGCTGATGAGTTGAATTTGCAAAAGGTGTGTTTTGAAACAGATAGCAGCACTTTGGTTAATGCATCACCGGTTAATCCACCAAGATGGTCCACCTGACTCTCCTGTCAAACCAAAAAATAATTTTGATCAATTTAGTGACGAGGAGGACGGCTTCATATTTTCATAGTCATTTTCTTTCTTCCCTTTTGAAATAAAAAATTTCGTGACTTAATTTGCAATGAATAGAAATTCTTTATGGTAAGTTTATGACCCATTTTTACACCAGAAAAGCTAAAATCTGAATGACTTTTCTTAAAAACTAATAGTATCGAAAAACGCTTAAATGAATTGTTTAAAAGAGATAATTCTTACAAGAGCAAAGATGATTTCAGCAGTGAGTCCTCAGGTCCTGAAATAGAGAAAGAACAAAGAAGCTCCATTCTACGTATAGAGGATATTCCGGACAAAGAGGAGGCCGGACTGGCCGAAGAAGCTGAGAATATTAGTGTGGCTTTTCCATCAATTGTTAATAACATATGTACGTCTTGCATTGTTTATATGTGTCGATGAGTATGTTTCTTACTCTCAAATTAAATTAATTTGTCTTGTCTTTTTGCTGTCACCTTGTCAAAGATGAAATTAATAACAAAACTGATTTTATTCCTAAAATTAACGTAACCTTAAAATAGTATAGAATCGAAAAAGAGATTTTCAAACACAATGGAGTAAAATTAAATAAAATTATTAAATACATTAAATCAGAAAAACCATTTTCTTAAAAATAGAACAACCAAATAATTAAAAAAACTGCTAACAAGAAAAGGACTTGACGCTACGAGTAGGTTCTGCCAGCTGTATATCAGGGTCCACGGATTATAACCAATAAAACACCGCCACGTGGGAAACTTACGTACACCGGCATAACAGCGTAAAAAATCTTTTCTTAAAAGCCAACCGCCTTGTCTGACTGCAAACGCGAATCTCTCTCTCATTCATCAGAAAATCGAATTTCGACTTTTTATTTTTATTTTTTTAATTTCCCTGTTTATCGTCAGATCTGAAATCGAACAAATCAATTCACAGCAAACCCTAACCCTAGAGCCACCGAGCCGCTATCCTCAATCTTTTATACCCACGCCTTTGTTCAATTGAAAGCCGAATCTTGATTTTGGTGTATCGAATTGGGGATTTTTTTTAGGAATTTCGATTTTAGGGTTAGGGTTCCGGCCATGAGCCGAATTGGGGCTTTTGACGGATAATTAGAGGTATGATGGGTGGATGTCCGGAGGGTGGTTCCGGCGTGGAGGAACGGCCGGATTCGGACTCTAGGGTTGCGGCGAGTTTTGCGGCGGATGTTATGGCGAGGGAGTCGGATGGCGGTGTTGACCTGTATTCTCAGGCTTCGAAAATGTTGACTGAGCGCTCACCAAATGATGGTGATGCGAGTGAGAAGGATAGTGGTGGTGGTTGTCAGGGAGTGAGTGTTTTGCCTGCTCAGTTGGTGGGACTGTTAGCTAAGCATACTGATAGTAGGAAGCGCAAGAACAAGAAGTCGAATTCCGGTGTTGAGAGTAAGAAGAAGTCTTCGAGTAGGCAGAGTAAGAACAGCGTTTGGATTGAAAGTCAGGTGTATTTTAGGGACTTAACGTTGGCAGATATAGAGACTTTGTATGCTTTGTCGAGATTTCTTACTTCTGATTGTATGAAGTATTTGTGTATTCCGGCAACCAGAGATGCAGTTGTTACGAATGGTTTGTTTAGTGCTAATTCTGTAGCTGCTGCCACTTCTGGAGCTAAAGAAACATTGATTTGTGGTGGTGAGGAAATGGTTTCCACTCGGGTTCAGAGTTTTAGTGTTGCAGCTCCAGATAGGTGTAGTGATGTGGTGGTTTCTATTGGTATTTCTTATGATAGTGTTGCTGCTAATGGTGAGGCTATGGTTCCTTCTGATAGTGTTACTGATACCTGCATGAGTGATGATGAGTTGATTTCCATTGGGAATCCTTGTGATACTGTTGTTTCTGCTACTGAAATTGGCGATGAGATGTTAGTTGATGATGATAAAGTAAAGAAAAAGGAGAATAGGAAAGAGGAAGAGCAGGAAACTGGAAATGATTCTAAATCTGCGATACATAAGTGTTCCTCTCCCCTCTCATCTCCCAGGTCTTCTTTAAGCATTGAGTGGGTTTTAGGGTCCAAGAACAAGATATTGCTGGCATCAGAACGCCCTTCTAAGAAGAGAAAGCTTTTAGGTGAGGACGCTGGGTTCAAAAAACTCATTGTCAGTCAGCCGTGTGAAGAGAATCCAAATTTATGCCACATTTGCAGCCAGGGAGAAACCAAATCTGAACCATCTAATAGACTGATAATATGCAGTGTCTGTGGGGTTGCAGTTCACAGAAAGTGCTATGGCATTGAGGAAGATGACATTCTTGAGTCTGGATGGTTGTGCTCTTGGTGCAAGCATATGAATAACTCTGTGGAGGTTTCAGGGAGAAATATGGACGGTGATAGCTATCCTTGCTTGTTGTGTCCAAAGAAGGGAGGGGCTTTGAAACCTCTGAAAACGAATGAGGTTGGGGACCTTGTCCCTGTTAAGTTTGCCCACTTATTTTGCAGTCAGTGGATGCCGGAGGTTTTCGTGGGAGATACGAAACGGATGGAGCCAATCATGAATGTAGATGGCATTAAGGAAACTAGGAAGAAGCTGATATGCAGCATATGCAAGGTGAAATATGGAGCTTGTGTACGTTGCAGTAATGGTATGTCGTGTTGCTGAACGCCTATGACCAAGGGCACTTTCTTTCTGAATTATTAAGTGTCCCATACAATGGTCTATAACATAAGGAAATAATCTCTTGTTGATTGTTTTCAGGGACTTGCAGAGCTTCATTTCATCCTATATGTGCGAGAGAGGCCAGCAACAGAACAGAGATCTGGGGAAAGGCGGGTAGCAGTGATGTAGGTTCTAATTTTTTGCATGTTTGAACTATTGCAATTTCATGTAGTTAAGCATCCAGATGTATCGTAGGAACTTAATGATTGCAAGATTACATTTACTTGCACAAACGCTTCTTTTTTATTTACAGTGATTTCTGACTGTAGGACTTGCTGTTACTTTGAATCACCACAATATCCTGGTTTATGCAATTTTGTCATTCGATTTGAAGCTCGTGTGTGGTGACGATTCCACTGTTGTGTGTAGGTTGAGTTGCGTGCATTTTGTTCAAAACACTCGGATAATCCGACTGTTACTGAACATATTCATCAAGTAAATTCTCCTTCAGCAATTGGAGGTGAGACATCTCAGCTTGTCACTTCATCAGAAGCCTTGCAAAATGGACATAAGGAATCAGTGTTTGGCTCTAAAAATGGAGACTTTTGTGATACACAACTGGAAGTACCTGGAAATTCAATGAAGCGGAATGGTGAATTGGTTGATGTGGACATACAAAATGGTGGAGTCTTCCTGAATCTAGAACCAGAAAAATGTTGCCCTGAGCCAAATGTGGGCGCTGAGGCTCTCAAAAACAATTGTGCTGATAGCGTCAAACCCTCTATTGCACTTCTCTTGAAAAGGGTATTTAAGCAAGTTATTTCATTTGGAAGTCGAATTCATCTTGAATTCCATTTTAACTTCTTATACAATGGCTAAACAGCTAATTGATCGAGGAAAAATTGATGCAAAGGAAATCGCTTTGGAAATGGGCATGCTACCTGGTTCATTGGTTGCGGCAGTTGCTGTAATAAATCACTTTAGTAAAAATCTTCACGTCTTGTTAGATTTTTGACGGGAACACTTCTCTTTTATAATTTTTTTCCAGTTCTCTCGGATGATTTCATTATGTTTGTTGTTCATTGTTGCAGAGTGGTACGTTGACTGCGGAGTTGCAAAACAAAGCAGTGGCTTGGCTCAAAAGACATTCCTATCTTGGCGGCGTAGTTAAGAATCTCCGAGTCAAAATGAAATCTGTGGTATGCTTTAATTCTGAATTAAATATCGCTTTATGTTGTACTCGTTTAGTCAGTATGCGACTTGTTTAAGAATCTTTGAGTTTTTCTTTTCTTTTGCATCAAAGGATAATCGTGATAGAGAAGCATTGTTTTTGGAAACACAAGTCAACAACTACGCCTCGAAACTAGATGGTTACTCTAATCATTCCCCACTTAATTCTTTGGAAAAGGTACGACGGCAGTCCTATCATGACAATTGACAGCTTATTCATAATCTCGAGCCTTTTATTTATAATACTAACATTAATCAACCATCACATTCGTTTGACCATTTATGTCAACAGCCCGTGGTATGCAAAATGGTGACATTAACTTTGATATTTTCCCATTTTAACTTGAATATGATGCAAAACTGTGGGAGTTGTTTTGTATGTTGAATGTACGAATCTAAATGCCTACAAATTGAATTAACTTTGTTGAGCAAGTGGCATGGATCATGTCTTGTTCCAGATTAATGGTGATCATTCTTCTGCTAACTTCTAACATGTCTTTTTGAGTTTGCTGCAGGTTTATCATGATCCTGAATCTTTTTCATCTGTGATGACACCACACATTAATGACAAAGGTGTGCACATTCCTATTACTCAATTTATAAATGGTTCTCTATACATATGGATCTTGCTTTCAATGCATGTGTCCCCTTATCTTTTAATCATGACATTCTAAAGTTGCTTTCCTACTTAACTTTGGCAGTTACTGAAGATGAAATTCCCTCTTCCCCAAATGATTTGTGGTGAGTTTGTACTCTTTGGAACGAGAGTATTAATATTGTACTCTTGTACATAGTTTAGTTTGTTCATGACCTGCTACATTTATTATTCATAATTCAATCTAGGATTTCCAAGGAAGGCGGAATGTATGTTCACTTATCGGTATATGAGAAGTTGATGCGATTAAAGAGCGAAATTCCCTTTTCAGCCGATAGTGGACTTGATGGTAATTGTTCCTTACTTGCTGTCAGTTTCATTCTAAAAGAGGATGTTAATATCTTTATTTGGTCAGATTATAGGCTAAAAAAAGTTGCTAGGCTGGACGTATCTCCAAATGATGGTATATTCCCAAATCATGAGACCAAGATTTCAGCTTCTAGCAATACATTTTCGAACAATGGGCTTGAGTCAGAGCAGTTGAATAAAGCCAAGGCTCTAGGGATTTTTGAAATTGCTCCAGAGGATGAATTGGAAGGAGAGCTCGTCTACTTTCAACATAGATTACTTGGCTCTAAATTGAAAGGAAAACATTTCATTGGTAAAGTTCTGTATTTAAATTTCCAGTTGTTTATGTTGGTCAACTTGATTACTTGAATGATTATTGAAAATATCATTTTTCATGATATAGATGGGTTAGTTGCCAAGGCTGTAAAGAGTCTACCTTCGCAAATAGATTTTGCACGCGACCAAGTCTGGGATTCATTGTTTGTAAATAAGTATCTCGCTGAGGTCCGAGAAGAAAAGAAGCAGGGCAGGAAAGAAAAAAGGCACAAAGAAGCTCAGGCAGTGCTTGCTGCTGCAACTGCCGCTGCTGCGTCATCCTCCCGAATCTCAACATTCAGGAAAGATGACCTTGATGAATCATCTTCTCAAGAGGTTAAACATTTCTCGTTCATTAATATATTGACTCTTAGTTCTTACACTGATGGATTGTAATTTAACTCTTATTATCTCATATGCTACAGAACCCGTCGAAGGCGAGTCACATGTTGAGAACTGGTTCACAATCTCAGCTTATGCCTCGCCCTAAAGAGATGGGATCAAGACCCGCTGTTCCTAAGGTTATACCTGAAAAGCAAAGTGATTCTTTCCAGTCCAGTTCGGAGTTAATCAAAGAGACTGTCAGATCTTGTGATGTCTGTCTTCGTCAAGAAACAATACTCAATTCAATCGTAGTTTGTTCTATCTGCAAGGTTTAATCTTGTCTAGTATTGCAGTTTAATTTCCTTTTTTAGTGCAAAATTTTAAAGCAACTATTGCATTACAACAGGTTGCTGTTCATTTAGACTGTTATCGTTCTGTAAGGGATTTTACTGGCCCATGGAAATGTGAATTATGTGAGGACACAGTATCTGGATTCTCCCAACCCATGGGGCAGGGTCTATGGGAAAGATCTGTTCCTAGTGCAGAATGTGTTGCTTGTGGTGGGACTGTTGGTGCTTTCAGAAAATCTGCTGATGGTCAGTGGATTCATGCATTCTGTGCTCAGGTATCACATTTTTCGGTTTCTTGCTCTTTCTTGTGGATGGAAGGCGTTTAAGAACCTTGAATCATTTTAATTTTTTTGCCTTTTACAGTGGACTCTTCAATCAACCTTTAGAAGAGGGCAGACTGATTCCATTGAGGGACTGGTAAGTATTTTACTTATACAATGATAATTTTCTAATCCTCTCAAAATGTCATTTTCAACATAACTAGTTGTCGATACTTGATTGTTAGCACTTCAAAAATATAAATGCTGCAGCTTGAGTTGGTATAAATTTATTTGTTCTTTGTAAGAATATTGCCTTATTTTGGTTTTATGGTACTCAATAGGAGTCCGTACTAAAGGGAAATGATGCTTGTTGCGTCTGCCGATTAAAGAAGGGTGTATGTCTCAAAGTAAGCTTGTTGTTGAATTTCATTTTTCTGTGTTAGGATGTTTCAAATGTCAAGAGCATCTTTTATGTGTTCATTGTGTTCTTTTTGTTTTTGCTTTCAGTGCCACTTTGGTCATTGTCAGAGTACCTTTCATCCTTCTTGTGCTAGAAGTGCGGGCTTTTACATGAACACCAAATCGAATGGCAGCAAGATTCAGTATAAGGCTTACTGTGAAAAACATAGTTCTGATCAAAGAGCAAAGGTGAACTATAAACTTTTGGATCTATCGTGGGATTGTCACTAAAAACTAATAGTGCTATTATTGTTTTTCCAGTTCACTGTAGTAACAGGTAGCCTATATACATTACTAACATTGTTTGTCTTATTATGCGGTAGGATGAAAACCAGAAACATGGAACAGATGAGCTTAAAAGTGTCAAACAAGCTAGAGTGAGTGCATCCGCTCAATCGTCGTGTAGTTACTATTTAGGTTTCATCTTTTTGGTCTCCTGTTCTTCTAATTCATCATGAATTGTACTGTCTAATTACTTGAAAGTTTCATTGACTTGTGCCATTGGTTTCGCATATGGAGTTCTATGCATTATCATTGTACATTATTTACACCCAGTCCTCTGTTATAGACATTGAGTAATTCATTTTTTTGTGCTGCTCGGTCTTTTCATGTTAGTTAGAGCGCTATAGTTGCTTTAGTTTTTGCCAGGCGCCATATTCATTATTTGTAATTGTCCCGGGGCTCTACATATGAGTTGCCATTTGATTTGAAACTTGTTTTCTGCAGGTTGAGCTCGAGAGGTTGCGTCTTCTTTGCGAGCGAATTGTTAAAAGGGAAAAACTTAAGGTAACGTTAATCCTAACTCCAGTTTTCTTAGATGACGCAATGGTTTATTCTTTTTCATTTTTTTCATTTTCTATGTTGATATTTACTGCATTATCTGGACGTAAATGAACCTAAAGATTCCAAATAGGAGGTCATATTTGTGTTTACCTGAAGGGCTTCGGTGACTTTTATTTCCTAGTTTGTTGTAGTCAAGTTGCGAGTGTAATTTGGAATCAACATTTTCTTAGAATGATCAAATAACAATGCCAATCTCTGGCAATCATTTTAGTAAACAGACAAATAGTATGACAATGTTTTGTTTGTGCCTTGGGTGTTATATCGTGGCTACTTTTCAGTTCTGAATTTTTGGCTCTCCAAGTACTGTGTTGGATCGATGCATTTGAAACTGATATGCTCAGTTACTTATATTTGAATACATGGTTTAGCTCGTGATTCTTTCTTAATAGCTTGGTGTGTTGTGTATTTTAATTTACATTATTGTCATTGATTTTGTTTTTTTGTGCAGAGGGATTTGCTCCTTTGCTCCCATGATATTTTAGCTTCCAAAAGGGATTCTGTTGCTTTTTCTGCATTACTACGCAGTCCGTATTTCCATCCTGGTATTAGTTCAGATTCCGCAACTACATCTCTTTATAATTCGGGCGGTGAAGCAATCCAAAAATCTGATGATGTGACAGTGGATAGTACTTCATCAGTAAAGAAACCACCAAGTCTTGCTGGGTCAATGGACAATGACCGTAAGACAGACGACAGTTCAACTTCTCAGCTTGTTTTTACTCGTAAGAATACACAGAGAGTAACTTCTGCAGGGAAGAAAATCCCCAATAGAACTTTATCCATATCCCGCAATCTATCCGATAATAGTGCCAATAGGTTAAAATTCAGAAAGGTATGATCTCGTCTTCCCTGACATTAGGTTTTTAACTGGATGAACACTATCTGATCCTCATACAAATATACAGCTCCCAGAGGCATTCGACAAAGAACTTGTCATAAATACGGATCAAGCATCCATGAAAAAACAAAGACTACCTAAGGGCTTGGGATTGGTAAATGTACCTGTTGGTTGTCTGGGGGGTGATAATCCTGGCAATGAAAATACTACAGTCTCTCGCATGACTTCAGATGGCGATGGATGAGACAAGTAGATGCGCTCTCTCAAATGCAGCTTCTTACTGGCTAACGAAGGACGGTTATCCTAAAAACGAAAAAAGTATGCACATGGGGTTATGAGAAATTACTGATTGGATGCCTTGCAATACTTAAATTCAAATCCCCCGAGCATTATGGGATGTGAAAATTTTGATATGCCATCTGTTGCGTCGCTCGTCCACACATTTTCACTGTGAATGATGGGTAAGTTTGATTTGGTGGCTAAGCGTGATTCCGAGATGAAAGCCCAGGATCAAGAAATATTGAAAGTTCATCATGCAAACTGTAAGATGGTAAGGGTAGACTATGAGCAGCTGGCATTCTCATGTAAAGAGCTTTTAGTGTACAGGTAGTCGATAGGTTTGACCATGTTTTAGTTTTACTAGGATAGTGATAGATATTGTAGGGAGTTCATACCTTGCAATAAGATCAGATTAGTTTTTAGTGAAAGAAATAAAAGGTTTGCATTGATACACCATCATATCTGGCTGTTCAATTGTTACCACTTTGCGAGAATTAGCCATTCGATGCTTAAATTAAAATATGACATGTCCTGTTACATAGTATATTCCGAACATTTGAGATTTGTTTATCAAATGATAAGCTTATAAATTCCAATTGGCCTCTCACTGATACATCATCAGCATTTGCTTCAAGTAATATCACGAGATCGATATATTAACATGACTTGCAAAAACACGTTTGTCTCAAAATGATCATATTAGAGAAACAACATGGTGGTACGATCAATATGACATTACCCAAACCAGATGATAGCTCAGAAGCATCTTTGGTTGTAGTGTTTCAGCCATGCACAACACACTGTTGAGAAAGTACTCGGGAAACCTTAGACAGAGAATCCACGGTGAAGTTGCAAGTAACGGAAAGCGTTGAGGCTGAGCTCGTCACCCATCCAGATTTCACGGTCATTCGGATGTTGACAGAGAGGGTGAGAGAGATTTTCCCCTTGTAACTTGTGTTCCCAATGATTCCTTTGAGATCTGCAGGTAGTTTGTATTTTCCACCGTTTAGTGAAAAGCTGAAGATGTTTGATTTCTTGTGATCGAGTTTGAACTCAGGTGGGTTTCCATAGCCAATTTTCTCATGCTTGTATGAAAGGTATGCGTCTCCGCCGGATTCAAATGAAAGGATTGTCTGGTCATTTGGGTTTTCAGATTTCATCTTCACGGTATACTCAGGGAAGCCGCTTTTATGGGACTTGGTGTTGTTTTTGGCAACAAATTGCTCCAAGTGGAAGGTGGGTGTTTCAGACCTGACCACGAAGATATATGACACTGCCGAGTACAAACCAATTACCAGGCCAAGGACGAGTATCATAGGGATCAGAACACAGAGGAAGCAGGAGCAACTTGATCTTTTCTGCGGTGTAAGATTGCGATGGCGCTCGACAATGAGAGCATTCTCTGGTGGTGGAACCCGGTATATTTGGTCTTTCGGAATTTGAACAACATAAACGCCTGCGCCTGGAGGTGGTGGTAGGAGAGCATTTTCATGGGAAGGTGCGGGTTGAACCTCACTGTCATCATTGACATGATGAATACCTGACACAGGTGATGCTGCCCGCTCCTCCATGGTAAAATGGAGAGCGGAAATGGAATGGGAGGAAGGAGTCCGGTGGTTGAAATGTAAGGAAAAAGCTCTGCCGGTGACTGAGGATTGGGGATGGTGGGTTGGGACATGAATGGAAAAATGGAAGGTTGGGAGACAGAGAAGCGTCCAATGTTGTCAGCCTGTCTATGTATCCTTTTTTAGACGGTTTACCAGGTCAATCTTGATTCCAATCACGTTCCCCCTGCAATTTCAAAGAATTAAGTTAAAAAACGACCAAAATAGCAATTGAAACTTACTACATCGACCTACAATATTACGGAGCATAACAATAGTAGCACTACCACTCGTCACGACATATTCGGGTCCTCAGTTATTAAACTTGCCTCCCCACAAATTTTCAACATCTGCCTCCATCAGTTTAACTGTTTGGAACCACAGCAAGACCCAAAAAATTCCAGTTCAGAGCACAGACTCATCTCTCAGCTGGAATCAAAAAGTTTTCAAATTTGACTCCACAAACACACTCTTCTTCATCTCAACACAACCTATCTAACCCTCACAGGCCTCACTTCTAAAGCATTCATCTATGCACACCCTATGGAATCCACACCGCCTCAAGAACTAACTCATCCGTCTCCTCATCAGAATCAAACTTCGCATAGAAGACCAATCCCATTTAACAGGTTAAAAGCTATCAATCATTCAGCCAAACTATCAATTATACGTTGCACGGAGCCCTAAACTGAGAGACGCGGACCACTTGGATTTATAGGGGAATGAAACTATTGACCACTGCGAGCAAAGGGTCGATCGCAAAATCGAAACTTGCCTGCTTGTTCAACCTCTCCGTGATCGCTGACTCTAAATCCCAACAGCAAAGCTCTGCTGTGTTGATTTAAGGGCTCGGAACGGAGTGTGAACAAAGATGTGTTTCACTCAAACGCCGCCGTTTTGATTGATTACCACCTAAGTGATCTACAAATGTTGATCCATATACAGGTTTATGAGTGTCTAAAGTTTGATCAGATTGAGTGGAAATCTTGTGCCAAACAAAATTCTTGTGCAAATCTCCTTTTCGAAATTACCCATTTCTAGTTTATTTGAATCGCATTGAGATTAATACTAATTTTGGATTGTACAAATTGAGAAGACATTTCATTCAATTTTGTTGTTACAAAAATGAGCAAACAATTTAATTTTTTCCACCTTCAAATTTCATTCTATCTATCACACATATATGAAAACAATACTTATACACTTCTCACAGTTCCTGAAGTAGTCTCTTGATCTGATCCGCATCCCTCGCTTAACTCACTCATCGCTTTTTGCTATACAATCTTACTGCATTCTCCAGTGCTATGCCATTGTGGTCTGCCGAGATGTCCTTGACTTTTGATCCATTTTTGTATATTCTGAACATGGGAATGTTTGTTCCAACTTCTTCCGATTTTCCCAAGTATGGATGATCCTCTATCTCAACCTTCATTGATAACATTTCACATTTGTTAGTATACATTTTGCCAAAGCAATCAAAAATGGCTTTATGAGTTAGGACTAAGGACTGACCTTAAGAAAGTTGAGTGATGGGAACTTTGAGCAGACTTGTTCCAAGATATGCAGCACTTGCTTGCTGCAATTTTTATTGCAGAAGAGGACCACTGCCATCCCTGTAATAAGTGCGTTAGTCACAAAAATTAATCTTTAATCCTTAACTTTCTCAGATTTTTAAAAAAGTATGCAAAATGTTGTACCAGGTAATGTCACATAGTGTCTGAATCTCTCATTGCTGGTGACACTAACTAGATTAGACCCAAATGTCATTCCACTGGTGTCCTCTCCGCGTAGCTTCATGACTTGAACTTGAGCGTCGAATAAGGCCTGCCCACCTCTTCGTCTCCTGGTGCTTCCCTTATCAGCATTTCATAGTCTCGAATTGCAGCCTCCCACCTCTCCAACTGTACAAAAAAATATTTACAACTAGTCCAACAAAATTTTAAATTTTACTGAATTTATTAGCTTTGTCTATATACCTTGGCATTGCAGTCAGCGCGTCGAAGCCTGGCCTTATCATAATCAGGCCTTAGCATGAGAGCTGCATTGCATTCTTCAATAGCTTTTTCAAACTGTCCAAGCTTAGCGCGACAAGTAGCCCGGTTACACAGCAAAACTGAGTTATATGGCTCAAGATCCAATCCTTCTCCATATGCACAAAGTGCCTCAGAGAATTTCAAGTCTTTGTATAGCTGATTCCCTTTGCTTCTAGCCACTGACACCAATCGTATCCTCCTCGATACTGACCTTATTTCTTCGCTGTCAGGATCAACCTGAGTTGCTTTTTCCGCGGCTATCAGTGCATCTTCCATTCTGTTTTTATTTTACACTTCTCATTTAGAAATGCACTTAAATTTTTTTTGTGAACTTGGAAATAATTTCTACTGACCTTCCCATGGCCAAGTGAATCTGTGCTTCGACAATGTACAAGTTTGCACAAGTTTCTTGTCCAAAAATTTCTAAGCATGACTTGAAGTCAGTATTTAGCATGCTTTTCAATGCTTCTTGTGCTTCTTTGTGCTTGTGGAGCTTCAGCAAGGCCTCAGCTTGCAGACCATAAATCTGAAAACAGGTAAAACAACAAATGATGATCCAAAAACTTGTCACCAAGAAACAATAAAAAACTTGTAAGTATTGATAAGTGAGTCACCTTAGGAGAAGCATCAGCTCCAGACAAAATTACAAATTGGGTCTTATTCAGAACAGTTGTCCAATCTTGTAGTTTCCGCGCTTGGATGCACTTATTGACCCTAGTCTGTATACTACGCGCTTGTGCAGAATACTGACTCTCAGCATCTGAGTCTAAGTATCTAGCGTGATGCACCGCCTTTTCCGTGATCCCTAGTCTGCAAAGAATTACAACCTTAGCTACAGCCTAATTTTTTCATGACCAAAACTGGAAGTTATTTTCATATCAACATAGAGTTCAGGCATTTTTAAGCACTAAAGATTACCTGAGGTACAACGTTGCTAGACGATCATGAGCTCTTTGGAAATAAGGCTCTATGTTTAACGCGTCGAAACATTTAGATATTGCCTCAACTAATCTACCAAGGCCAATCAATGCTGCAGCCATGTTGGTATGGTATGAAGCTTTACTCGAGTTGAGCGAAATGGCTTGCTTATACAAATCCAAAGCTTCATTATACCTTCCCTTTTTATACTGCTCATTTCCCATATTCTTTAGCACTTCAGGATCAATTCTGTTCCTAGGGGACGCCTCGTGACAGGATTTTCTCACAATGTTTCCCATAGTTCCGTCCACCGAGCTCCTCCTTGGTGTGTCCACCAACTTGTCCAGAGCTTGTTTAGGAATGGGATTAGGAGTGCTAGACTTTAGTTTCCTTAGATTACCCATTTGGGTCAAAACCATGACATTTTCCGATGTTGCGCGAACCAAGGCCTTATTTCCATTAGATTTTTTATGCTCCTCAACGATCAAGCTCTGATCAGTAGATATCTTACCCACATCCTTTCTAGTCCGGTTCAAGTCGGTGTGGTCTTTATTCAAGACTGAGCTTCCAGATGATGAAGTTGAGACTCTTTGATCATCCGAAACCCGCTTGGCTTGGGCTTGACTTTCACCTTGCATAGGAAACACCTCATTTCTGTTTGGCCTCTTTACAGATTTCTCAGCTTCCTGGCTTGTTTTTTTCATCATTTTTTCAACTTCTTGAGGTTTCTTGACTTGTTTTTCGATCTCTTGAATCGGTTTTTTACCAGCAGGCAGAGATGGGTGTGACACTTTCTTGGCCTGGAAAAGCCTCCTTTGGAAGAATCCTCCCATCAGGCCACAACCAAGCTGACCTTGATCCTTCACTGCCCCCATAACTCCTAACTCTTTCTGAGTTTCAGTCGAAAAATGAAACCGAAAATGCCGAAAAATGGATCAAATGGAACAGAATGAGCAAACTGCAAAAGTAAACGTTATGGAGGTTTTTGCAAGGTTGATGATATCAGTTGATGCCAAGGGACTTTCATATTTATATCAAAAGCCTCTCCAAGAGTGGCTTCCAAGAAACTAAAACTATAATTCCTAAATGCCAACATTTGTACAATATTTTATTTCTTTATTTTGAGATTTTGTAGAATAGGTAAAGGGTAGGAGCATAGATGGTGACATTTTAATATAATTTAAAAAGTGAAATAAAGAGGAGACATGATGATATTATTTAATGAGAAATTAAATATAAAGATTAGGCTTTTAAACAACAATGATTAAAATAGTGACACTAATGTTGAATGGACATTTAATATGCCTAATCTGGTAAGATTATCAATCATAGAGATGAAGATTTTATCCTTGTATCACTAGCTAATGCAAGGTAATTAATTAGCTGTGAAAAGTATATAATCACTTTTGTCAGGACAAGGAATATAATTTTGTTCTCTTTTTGTCTCCAAATTAAATGTTGAATTAGGTCACTTTCTTAAAGTTGTATTATCATATTAACATTTACTAATGTAACTTTTAAATTAAGATGATTCAAGTTTGAAATGTGAAAACTTAAGTTTAAAATGTATATAAAATTCCCTCCTTTTTGGTATCACTTAACTTTGAACCATCGAAATATTGAAGGATTATTCACCATTTGTGCTGCTTAGTAAAAATTACATTTTATTGTGAATGATCGTTTTATCAAAAGATTTTGACAACATTATGTGTAAAAATATCAAAACAATATTATTTTGATTTACTGTAAAACGTTGTATGCTTTACTAAATTCACATCTCATTTGTGCATGAATGATTCATCAATCCTTAAGCACAAAATATTACTGACTTGTGTTATAAATTATAAGTCGAGTTAGAAATATAAATATATGATTGCGTACCTACTCAAAAAAAAAAAAAATGTTCAAATAAATTTATATGAGGAAAATGACAACAAAAATCTAAAATATTGGATGTTCCTTTTGTTGTTTTGTATTGCAAAAATAAAAAAATTGGCCTGTGGGTCTCTTAAGATTGCCAACACCTTCAAAAGTTTATTGATTTTATTGTCTAATTATCCAATTCTTCACCACCAAACCCTCTCACACTCTAGTTCAATGCACCTTCGTAATAATATATAATTAATTAAAACTGACTTGTTGTTTAGTAGATTATATATCATTATTCATTAGTCTGTGCTTTTTTTAAAATGCTAACACAATGAAAGTTGGGTGATTAATTAAATTAAATATCAACGATTCAGCGCAGTTAAGTGATTAACCATTTAATAAATCGTACTCTGTAACTTTTAATTATCAACTACAATTAATAAAAGTAACAAATTACATCACTGTGAAATTCTCGAAAAATTTGCTATATTTTTGGTGGCGAAAGAGACCCACGTCGCCACGTGTCCCTTAATATTTTCATCTGCCGACAAAAATATGCAAAATCTATACGTGCAAATTTGTTTGTCGGTTATTATTCAGAACCGACGCTTCAACTGGTCAACCTTTTCGACTCGGTCTGGCATTTTCCTTTTGGTGGTCTGTCCATTTCAATTCCATCCTCACCGGTCGACCCAACCAATTATCGAATCATATTTTAATTATTTATCTGCTTACCGGTTGACTCCTGATAATGATATTTGATTAGGGTTGATCAAAATTATTAATTAAAATTATATTTTAAGGGAAATCTCAATTGAAAACATAAGTTTTTGTATGAGGTACAGGGTTAAGTTCTAGAAGGACATTAAGTATTTGTGAGACGGAAGGACGAAATCTCAACCGTTAGATTAGATTAATATACGGTTGAGATTAAAGTTGGTTTTTATATAATGGGCGGTTGGATTTGCAAAAAACCCTAGCGGTTGAGAGTGACGGTTACTTTTCTGAATCAAATCTCATCCGTTGGATTATTAGTAATCAACGGTTGAGATCATGTCTCACCGTCTCACATATATTTATGTGTCCTCCTAGAACCTTACTCAATATCATTTTATCTTTAAATAACACTGATGGATATGATTTATAACAATACAATCGTCATATAATTCTAGAAAATATTGGAAATCTGATCACAACAGTCAAATTTTACCGTATCAACAATCATGATTATTCCGAACAATAGTTAACGTTTAACCTGTAAAAGTTAATATCACATAATCAAATATGTCATTATTCTTTCAGCGTGTTTAATGTATGAAATCTTAATCAAATTTCCTTTTCATTTTATATTTCGAACAATCTAACGACACCCTAACACACGAATACCTTGAACCATACCATACCAACAATTTGTTAAAATGTAACATCATATTATCTTAGTGTTTTATAATATAATCTTGTTGTAATGTTGATCTATTAACCAACCTTGTGATCATTGTATTCAAGTACTGATTGACAAAGCCTAAAATACATAAGAGGCGTGCGAAATGTTCTACTGATTTGTATATGTATTTGTTGGATCCGTATTCGGTGCTGCCACTTTCAGTGCTGCCATTTGCTGCAAGTTCAAAAGTGACGTAGTTTTATATAGCTTTTATATAAAACTACGTAGTTTAACCTAAATCCTATAATTGCAAAATGACCCCGTTGTCAAAACGACGTCGTTTTAAGGACCAAACGACGTCGTTTTATCTCGCAGTTTTTGGCAGCGCAGCACGTGATCTGAATTCGTATTTATTGACACACATGGGCCATACATGAATACATTGTTTCATATGAATTGTCAAACATCATACGTAGAGTGAATTTATCAAATAAATCAATAATGTGAGACTACTATCAACACATAAGATGTAACGGTCTGGCGATCAGTTACTCAATTTTAATCGTTACTGTGACTCGATCGATACAAGAATGTACAAAACCTCCCTATAACTTAGAAGAAGGTATCAAACCGGTTAATGGAATCAAACCAGAAGGATACAGTCACGGACAAGATTGATGATAAAAATCAACAAGGAATAAGTGTGGGACTAGGTCAAGATGAATAAACAAGCATGCATGGGTGGAGACACAATAAAATGCTAATTAATCTTTCACTAACTGCCCAACTAACATATCCTTTCGGCTAGTTTTTGAGTCATCAAACACCCACTAACTTATAATTTTAAGGCAAAACGGCTTTCATAGAATATATAGCAAACCGACAAGAGGATAAATAAGCAACACAATGCATTGACACACATGCAACAGTAACTTCATACGTACGTGTGTTTCCAAAATGGGATGTGTAATTGTGTCCTTGAATTTTCGAGCAACATATACATAGGTAAGAATACTTAGGTAGGTTGTATTGGACCATACTGGGATCTATGAATTGGGACGTGAGAATGAAGCGTAACTGGATGAAGGAAGCAGAACAAAACACACATGAAGAACATGCAAAGTGTTTGGTAAGAATTAGATACGTTGAGATTTAGAAACATGGCTACCAAACGTGCAATTTACTCACTTTCATGTGCCTGGTTACAAGTATTCTTGAGATCCAAGGTTGATAGGTGTGTGTGATCAATGGAGTTTGTTGTGAGGTTTTAGACGAGCCTTGAAAGCAAACTTTTGTTTCCCCATGATGTGCAGCCCACTTTGGCCCCATTGATATCCCAAGTAAACTTTTGGTTCCACTCAACTTCAATGAGTTCAAGATTCCCTGTCAGGCATTACATTCAGGTTCAATCCATCGCCTTTTACTTATATGCATCACATTGCACCCCGTAATCAGATAATAAATATCATTTACTTTGCTGAATATGTTCAGATAAAACATATTATTTAAATTAAAGTACTCTAAAACACAACAGCAGACAACACACTCAACAAGTTTTGTCTGAAAACTGAAATCTGAGTGAATCACATAGTCAGGAACCATCCAATAAAATGTGAAATTCTGGGCCGTTTTTCGTGTCTGGGCCGCGAATAGGTCGGTCAAACCCTGTACGTACTTTCCAACAAAACGCAGCGTTTAATCAGCTCACCATTTTCTACGCATTTTCAAATTCCAAGTAACAGAAGAGACTCAAAGAAAGAGAGAGAGACGCTTCAATCTTGAACGACAGATCTGTAGCGACAACCTCAAGCTCAGCAACCAAAAACCCTTCAGTCAGTTTCTCCCAATTCGTTGAAATTTAGTACCTTTTTTAGCACAAAGATGGACAGAGCCACTCCAGTAAGAAAGCCGCACACTTCCACTGCAGATCTACTCACCTGGTCGGAAACGCCAGTCCCTGATGCATCCTCAATCCCCGGTTCCCGATCTACTGTACGCTCGCATCAGGTACCGCATTTCAGTAGTCTCATTTCATTCAGCTTCTCTATTTTGTTGAATATTTAATTAATTTTTTGAAATGAATTTGGGGGTTTGGATTTTGATTGGTTGCAGCCGTCTGAAGGAATCAGTAAGGTGGTGTTTGGAGGTCAGATAACGGATGAGGAGGTTGACAGTTTGAATAAGAGGTGAGATCTGATCTTTGATAGTTTTCCTTCCAGGGTTTGGATTTTGCTTGTAGATTCTTGATAATTGTCGTACAAAAGCAATGTGTATCTTTTAGATTTTGATCTTTATCTTTTGTTGTAGACTTGAAATTACAGTGTTATAAGTAGTTGCAAACGAGACATCTCATACATGTATTAAGCTTATTTAGTTTGTAGTCTAATTGGATTGTTTTGACTGAATGAGTCTATGTGTAAATGTGGCTGTTATTACCAATTACAATATGAGTTGTAATATGTCTGTGGGATTTGAAGCTATCCCCGGAGCATTAGTATGTGATTTATTTACACACATGACTCATCTATTGGTTGTTACAACCTATCGGTTGTTTGCATCTATTGATTGTGTTTGTAGGCATTATAGTTTTTCAGGATGTCCTAGTGTGTAACTAATGGTATTTGTTAATATTAGGAAGCCATGCTCAGGTTATAAACTGAAGGAAATCAAAGGGAGTGGAATTTTTGCTGCTCATGAAGAGACTGGGGCTGTAGGTGATACTCCTAGCGGGAAAACAAAATCACGGATGTATGAAGTATGTGATATTAATTGAAGCGTCTTCATGCTCGAACTTTGTTATAACTATTCCTTTGTGTGGTTGTGTAACCATGTCTCATTTGAAGTGCAGCAAACAGTTACTGGAATCAGTCAGATCTCATTTGCTCATGTAGAGCATATTATGACGAAGAAGCCTTCAACTGCAACTGAAGTGGCAAAGCAACGAGAACTGGGTGGGACTCCAGAATGTGAGGACATGCAGATTAATAAACATATATCTGATGCCAAAAATAGAGAGCTTAGCGGACATGATATCTTTGGCCCCCCTACTGAGCTTAAAGTTCGACCACTCCCTGCCCGCTCCACATTTAAAGAAAGCAAAGACTTCGAAGATCCTGCACCCAGACATGTCCGTCCTTCAGTCAAAGTTACTAATGTGAGTAACTTCCGAAACTACACAATACCATTCGAGCTTATGTCGACATATACTTGAGGCAGTGCTCAGTAAACAATCTGAATTTAATTTCTATTGCAGCATCCTGGAGGTGCAAGTGAAGGTGGTATCTTTGGTGTGGAGCCTGTGATCAAGACAGCAAAAAAGATCCCCAACCAGAAATTTGCAGAGCTGAGCGGCAATGACATATTCAAAGGTGATGCACCTACATCATCTGATGACAAACAACTAAGTGGAGCAAAGCTGCGTGAGATAAGCGGTAACAATATATTTGCTGATGGGAAAAAAGAGTCTCGAGACTACTTTGGCGGTGTCCGCAAACCTCCCGGTGGTAGCAGCACCATTGCCCTAGTCTAACTTCACTCAACATGAGTCCTTTAATTCTCCATAAGCTCATGTGTACGGTGACTATGTTTGTCTTAGTATGACATCATTTTGTGTTAATCTAATCGTTTTGGAACTTTGACTAATCCTGATAACATTTGCTTGAAACGTACTTAGAGCTGCAAAAGACGGATTTACCCCTTTTATCAGTAACTGTAATACTTCTTTCATAAGGATAAAATGGTAATTATCTGATATTACTAACTACATGATACATCTGAATGGCTGAAACTTTCAAAACCTTACTTGACTGCTGAATTTGGAGTGATTAAGGCCTTTCTGAGCTACTGTGAAACCAGTATCAAGTGGTAGTTGAGGGGATCTTAGACTTTTGATTACTAAATATCTGGTCAAGTATGAAGTCATTATGTATTAATAGTTTAATCTTAAGGTAGCTAATTGTGATTAGTATAATGGACAATGTGATTGGCAAGCTGGTGGTAGATGGGTTTTTGGAGTTGAAGGGTAGATCAAGGAGCCTCTAAAGATTAGCTAACCATCATCTAAATATACAACAATTAGATGGACCAAGTAAAAATACGTTTTTGAAGAAAACTTCAACATTATTGGTAGACAAAAAAAGCAAAGAAATTAATATAATTTTGTGGTCCATTACTACCCATACTTCCAAAGCCTGACTGGCTAAGAGAGTGCATCTTTAAATACCAGAAGTTCACACACAAAACTCTGTAGTATATTTACTCATTAGAGAGAAAACTGTGAAAGAAAGAGGGACGGAAAATGGCCGGTGGGGTATATACCGTCACCGGAGATTCGGGAAACAACTATAACACAAAGGTAACAGCCTCTGTGGTGATCACCTGTATTGTTGCTGCCTCTGGGGGTCTCATTTTCGGATATGATATCGGAATTTCAGGTGAGTTTTTCCTTCCCATTTGAAATATGCATTTCCTTCTTTTTTGGTAGAATGGTTCACAAATTATGTATCAGTTTGTAGTCTAGAAGTTGATAATGTGAAGGTAAAATCTTTCGAATCAAGATGTGTTCCATTTACTTTTTTATACATCATGACTTCAAAGTATAGAAATTGAAGGTAATTTGAGCATCAGCTCATGTAAAAGTCTGGCAAAATACACTGCCTTATTTTATACTGTCCATATCTATTTCCACTGGAAACTGAGTGCAGCTAAGGTATTGTCCATCTTTGTCTCACGTTTCCCAAGTCAACATGCTCATAACTTTTATCATGATAAAATTTCATTTTGAATAATGTTAGAATGCAGACATTTTTACTCCTGTTACCATAATGCGATCTAAAATTGAGAAACTAAAAAACGGCATAAATTTACATGTTGATATTCAAATGAATGATTACAGTTCGATATAAATTATCAACAAGGCCAAATAGGCTGGAGCACAATAGATGCCGAAGAGTTAGGTGGGATGTATGGTTGTAGGAGATAAACAATAGTAGGGTTTGGATCATGAATTTATGAAAGTTTGAATGTTAGATAAGAGAGTTGTTACAACAATATGATACAAATATGGCAACTATAGGTTAACAAGGGTTTATTAAAAACTTCACATTTGAAAGATTCTCCCAAACAGTCTGAATTTATAAATCCGGGCACACCACATGATTTTTTATGATTAAATTTAAAACTAGTTTTTATCCTCAATTAACTTATAATTAGCTGCACAGTTGAAGCAAGTTGACTCTCATTGTGGATTATATGATGAGCACATGATGCATGGTGACAGCAAAGATTAATGTTCTAATAACAGCTGCCAACATGACATCACCTTCTCTCCTCAATAACCAATTGGCATTTGAAATTTAAGTGACTCTGTTTAAGTTCTTAAATCATAAATCTCGTTTTGTGTTGAAAATAAACGTGTTATTTAACTTTGCATGCATGGTGTTTAATCACAGTTTAGGTACCAAAAAATAACGGATATACGATCAAATGACTAAGAGTTATGGTGTTTGGTGCAGGGGGTGTGACGACTATGATTCCATTTCTTCAAAAGTTCTTCCCAGCTATACTAAGAAAAGCAGCAGAGGCCAAGACAAACATGTATTGCATCTATGATAGTCAGGTCCTCACTGCATTCACATCCTCAATGTACATAGCTGGTCTTGCTTCCAGTCTCTTCGCAGCACGTCTCACCTCCTCCATTGGCCGACGTAATATAATGCTAGTTGGTGGTTGCACCTTCTTGATCGGTGGTGCTATCAATGGTGGAGCAGTTAACATTGCCATGCTCATCTTGGGTCGCATTTTCTTAGGTTTCGGCGTTGGTTTCACAATCAGGTTTGTTCTATTTCCAAACATGTTTAGGGTTTAACGTTCATGTTTATAAGGCTTTTGAGTTTTGAGATTTTGGCATGTTTCTAAGTGATGTGGATGATCCTTTTGTGGTGCATGCAGGCTGCACCAGTATATCTATCAGAGATGGCTCCACAAAAATGGAGAGGTGCATTCAACACTGGATTCCAGTTCTTCTTAGGGATTGGTGTGGTGGTCTCCAACTGCTTAAACTTCGGCATGGCCAAACTCTCCTACGGTTGGCGTGTCTCTCTAGGTTTGGCTGTAGTCCCAGCTTTTGTCATGATCTTCGGAGGTCTACTCATAACAGACTCTCCAAGCAGTTTAGTCGAGCGTGGAAAGATCACACAAGCAAAGAAAGCTCTCAGCAAAGCCAGAGGCGTTGAAGCCAACATTGAAGAAGAGCTATCCGACCTTGTAAAAGCTAGTGAAGTATCCAAGGAAGCCAAACACGAGCCTTTTTTCACCATATTTGAGAGTCAATACAGACCTCACTTGACTATGGCTATCTTGATACCCTTTTTCCAACAACTCACTGGGATCAATGTGATTGCATTTTATGCACCTGTTTTGTTCCAGTCTGTAGGGTTTGGAAATGACTCAGCCTTGATTGCAGCCATCATACTTGGGTTAGTGAACTTGTTTTCCATTCTGGTGTCCACTGCAGTTGTTGATCGGTATGGTAGAAGATTTTTATTCAAAATTGGAGGTGCACAAATGTTCATCTGCCAGGTACGTCCCTAGCAATTCACTACATGATATTTGGAAGTATTCATATGTTATGTAACTATTCATATGTTATACTTTCAGGTTGGTTTAGCAATTCTGCTGGCCTACAACTGGAGGAGCGAATGGAACTAAGCACATAGAGAAAAACTATGCAGTAGTAATTCTTGTTCTTATGTGCCTTTATGTAGCTGGTTTTGGTTGGTCATGGGGACCCTTAAGTTGGCTCATTCCTAGTGAGATCTTCCCAATGAAGATCCGGCAACTGGTCAGAGCATAAGTGTTGCTATCAACTTTGCAACAACTTTTGTGCTGTCCCAAACCTTTTTGACAATGCTTTGTCATTTCAAATATGGAATTTTCTTGTTCTATGCTGGATGGATTTTGATCATGTCCACATTTGTGATACTTTTCTTGCCGGAGACAAAGGGGATTCATTTGGATGAGATGAATAAGGTGTGGAAGCAGCACTGGTACTGGCGGAGGTTCGTCGAGTAAATCGGATGGGTCTGTACGTACCTTACCATCCCCCTAAGCAGCATATGTAAGGTCATTCTCATATACACACAATGTATATTCATCTGTAATAGAAGTATGGAACGTTGTACTGTCAACTAGTTTCAGTAAAATTGATCATTAGAGGAAGATTTATTATGTAGCTATATGCAAGGCCTTGTTTGGTGTAATAAGTGAATGAATTTTCTGAATTATAATTGGAATTTATGTGCTCAATGGCTTCTTGAACTTTCAAGGCTACAACAGAATGGATGCACCATCCATACACTTTCAAAGCAGCTCTCAGAACGGTATGGAAAAGGCCTAGGAGACCCATTTGACACGGCTCCCTATCGCATTTCCTCAGACATTCAGATGCAAGAAAAACAAGAACACCCAGTAAACAACAACAATATGAATACCTTCCCTCAGTGTTCAGAGGCAGATGGATCCAAGCATAACTTCATTCTTCAAGAGTTAGAGAAAAGGAGGTTCATTCAGGGTACGCCTAGAAACTTTGATTTAACAAGGAGCCACGTACAGAAATCCCCACCCCAGCTTTCCGAGCTATACTTCCTCAATGTCGTATGACAGTTGGGGCATTTGTGGCATAAATGCTTGGTACGCATGCAGCATTAATCGCCTTGAATTATGTTTCAGATATTATTTTTAAATAATGAACACATTCAATCCACCATAAACGTCCAATGACGTAGTGGCACAACACCTTTAATCATCTGCCAAAGCGAGCTGAAATACGCCATTTTTCTTCAAAAGCCAATGACTTGAATATGAATCACTCTATACTGACAAACTAACAGACAGCTGCAAGGTACAATCACTTGATGGCATGTGGGGACACAATGCATGTAACAACAGCCAAATGTACCCATCTAAATGCCACTGCTATAATTCAATGCTCACTTGAAGAAGCAGCAAGGCTAGTGCTCGTATCGCCAATGGATACAGATACAAGAGACTTTGAAGCCCAAGCTTTTGCATTTAAAGCCTGTAGATTACGTTTTTTGAAAGGATCTTTTAAAGAATTGATCAAATGTAATGCTCCGTTCATGCATGACTGAGGATGTTCCCAAAGACTCATTAACCTCATACTCTGTGCATATGTGGCCCATAAGTACTGAGCATAAGCACTGATGGATGGAAATGCAAGGTATGCGACTCTCATGATCACGAATGTGATGGCTAGGGCCAGATATGTTTCCTGTTGCAGCAAATTCACTGGAGATCTGGCCTTGGAAAACGGGCAGTTTTCTGGTTCTTTCATACCGTGTGATTTAAGATTGGAGTGGCTCCCTGCTGCAATTCCTGATGTGATGTTGAGAGTCACTGGCTTCATATCTGTATTCGCGATGAATAAATATTCAGAACAGCATGTAACTGACCTTTTTAAATCATATAGATTGATACAGTTCCGGTGTTAATTAGCAACAAAAGAGAATTCTTAAATCTAGATTCAATTCTAGACTTACCAGTGACGTCACTGTAGAAGGTAATAAGGGACTGCAATGTGCGACTGCCACGATAGCGAGCCCGCATTGTTGAATTAATGAGAAAAATTGTTGGGAATCCATGAACTCCATATTTGGATAGTATGCTGAAGAAATATCAAAAAGTTAATGCCAAAAAGTAACGGACACATACAAATAATCGAATAATGCGTCTAGTTCCAAAATAAGCTTCAAACCTTGGCCTAACTGATGATTCTTCAATAGCAAAATGAGGAATGGTAGGGTACAGTGCAGATAATATAGAAAAGCTGGGTTTGCAACTTCTGGAAAATGGACACCAAGATGCGTAAAACAGCAGCGCAACAAAGTCATGATCGTTGTTATGAACCATGTCAACTGCGCTTATCAAGGATGTCTCATCTACCTAGAAATTAACAAACAGATAAGTAAATCTCAGGTGTCAGCACATGATACACACCAAACACATTACTAAAACAAGATATACAACATTAGACAATTCATAATCGTGATATAAATCCAAACAACTAAGCAACAATTTATAGAGGGAATAATGAATCATAACACCGGAATACAAACAGGCTAGCAATGCACAACTGTTTGATATTGAGCTGCAACAGTAACAGTTCAACAAATTCTTTAAAGCCATGTCGTAACAAAATTGAGAGCATTGAAACAGCAAGCTAACAACTCGCAGGCAAAATCACAGTACAAAACTCAGAAAAATAAAACATTAAAACAACATCTTTTCAGAGAGCATCAAAACCGACAACAAAGAGAAGTCAACTGCGCAAACCTCGATGACACCGACGACGTCGTCAAACTCGCTACCATTCAGATCACACCACTTAACCTCAACTCCCAAGATCGACCTTGCCGCAGACCTAACCGGACACACCGCCGACGACACCGAAACCCTAACGCCAAATCATCACATACCGCGTTTCCAGTTAACAAAAGAAACGAAATCACAATCCCAGCAGCATTCCAAACCCTCATCTTTCAATCCCCAACAGACGGAATTGAGCCGAACCAAAACCCTAGCTCCACAACCCCCAATTCAATCAATTG
This sequence comes from Sedum album, assembly GCA_006409495.1. Taxonomy (NCBI): domain Eukaryota; kingdom Viridiplantae; phylum Streptophyta; class Magnoliopsida; order Saxifragales; family Crassulaceae; genus Sedum; species Sedum album. The sequence continues at coordinate 179,136 of QZGG01000163.1, read as the reverse complement.
ATCAATCAATCAGCTCAATTTCGAGGCTTTAGGGGAATTTAGCATCTGGGGTTTGCGAAAGATTGAAACTTTTTGCGATTGCGAGGGATTGGAAATGGGGTTTTTTGGAGTTACTTTTTTTTCTGGAGATGTGTGTGGTTTGTAGTTGGGAAGGAAAAGGAGATAAAGAAGGTCAGGACTCAGGAGGTCTCTTCTTGTCTGTCCAGATTTACTCCTATTTATCAATAAAATCTTCCACAATATTTTAACAATATAATTTTGATTATCCGAAAAGTGCCATGATATTTGTTGTGAATCTTGCTGTAGGGTTTATGTAAGCATTCATAAAATAAGTGTCACTTAAGTTTTTGTCTAATAAAAATGTCATTTACCAAGAAGTAAATATTTCTATTTATTGAGAAACTAGGTGCTCTAAATTTGGATGAAGAATCAAGAACAAGTGTAAGGATCATCCAAATGGGCATATTGCCAATGCCAAGTTGACTAATCAATGTCAGTAAGTAGCTAGTCAGTGATATTCCATGTCTCTTGCCAGCAGTTTGTTATACTCTAGTCGATTAGAAATTACTACAGTACTAACCAATTAAGTCTCTCATTTATCAAGATTCAGAACATGTTTAGGCCTGTGACATAATCCTTGATACTTATGTTGACCAAGAGAGTGAGAGTCAATGTATGGACCTTTAATGGTGCGGAGCCGCCGTTGTAAATGTTAGAGACATGTCTTGTTGTTGCGCAGAAACTTGATAAATGGTGTTAAGAAAATTTATTGCTTCAGCAGAGGCTGCACCTACTTGATTCAAGTGTTCATTCAATTTAGATATACACTAAATTGCAAGACTCTCAATTTCATGACTTTCAAAAACGTATTCGTACTAATTCGTACCTTCAACAAACACTTCTTTTTTCTTCAGACAATAATTATCTAAAAATAAAACATTTATTCAAAATTGCTCTTATAACATTGTCAGATGTAGTGGGCTGATGTTAGCTAATGGGCCGGATATAGTTAGTCATGTACTTGGGCCGGCGTAAGCTTTAGCGAGTATGATCAAGACCGCTTCCCAATTGTTTTATCTTTAAGATTTTAAATATTTGTTGAGTTGAGATAACAATATAAAAATCAGTTACGCTTGTAACTGCTATATTCTCGGCCGCGCTATTGACGGGTAATTCTTATACTTAAGTTCACCCAAGAAGCCAAAAAAGAGAGTTCAGCTTCAGTGATCTTGATCGATTTTTCGGCATGGAGGATGCGAAGAAAAAAGGCAAAGAGAAGCAACATTCATATTCTTCGTCCTCGGCAGAGCCAGATCTCCACCAATGTGAAGTAAAAAGACTCAAGCTGACTGATCCTCAAACTCAACCAAGAGTTCCGGTTTCAACTGAGCAAGCACTGGCTGCACGACTTAGGTTAATGACGGGGAATGAACGAGCGGTGTTTAAAGGCCATCGGAAGGCTAAGGAAGGTAAACAACAAAGTCGAGCGGGTGTGTTTTGGATTCGACCGAGACCGTCTCCACTCAGGCCGGGTCCAACTCCTTATGAGAGAGTGACAAAAATTGTTAAACGTGTGATGGATTACTTAGACTTGTCAAAGCAATCTCAGCCACTTCCAACCCCGGCGACAGGTAGGCCGCCGATAGTGAATGTGGTACTAATGCTGGATAAGTACGTCGAGGGCTTATCGAGTAATGCGTCTGATGAGGAAATGGAAATGGCGTTGAGGGAGTTTCAGAGGAAAGTTGGTGTGAATGATGAACACATTTCTTGGTTGGTCTGATGAAGAAATCAAATTTTGCCTTTTGGAACTCTTTGGCTGATATTTTTATCCCAAAACGACGGAACTCTTATTTTTCAGAGAAACGCATTGCCCGAATCCGGAACCCATCTTCACAACCCGAACCCGAACCTGTTAAAAAGAGGCTTCTTTTGCCGCATCGAGTCACGTATCTCCGACCAAGACCCGGACCGGCCGAATCGGATCCGAATGATACAGAAATGGGTCCACCAACACCGAAGATAAATCACGCTACGCCATACGAGACGGTCAAGAAAGCGTTGACTTTTCTGAAATCAGAATTAGGGTTACCAAAATTCCCAAATCCGAAGTTCTCGCCTTGGAAGATTTTGAAGAAATCGTGCTTGTCGGTTGAAGTGGTTGTAATGGAGCTGGACGAGTATGTGGATTCAATTTCAAAAACGTCGTCGTCGGATGAGTTGAAAGCGTTGTTGATGTTGTTTCAGAGGAGGATTGGAATGCCTGCACGGCCGTCGTTTTATAATCTTTTGTGGTTTGCGCCGTTTGATTTGTTAGATCACTTGGGTGATAACTTCTTGTACGATAGCATCAGTGACGACGACGGCGACGGCGACATAGGCTGATTCCGGCGGTTAAGTCGTTAGGGTTTGTTTCATGGATTTAGATACTTCAAACGGTGTCGTTTTTTCCGTTTAATATTGAATTGATTACAGTTCATGAAAGTATTAGTAGCACTAAAGACAGTAATTACAAATGTGACAAACATCTTCATTGTTTTGGACAACATCTATCAGTCTCTACAGCAATTCAATGAATGTGAAACTTGAAACTTTTGCAAGAAATCAGCAGTTTATCAGAGCCTGATGAGCTTAGCTAGCTGGTAGGGGATGATGAAGGACCAGCTTCACTCTTCAGAATCAGAGGAGTCTAGTTCTTCAATCACATCTTCCAACAAATTGGAGTTATCTATAGCATCACAGTTGAAATAGTCAGTCAAAGAATCCCACATATCCTCATAAGACTTGCTCATCAATGCATACCAAGTAGGACTTGGATCAACCCCAACTCTAGTTTGTATCTCCAACAACCCATTTTCCATTTCTTGTGCACCTATTGTCGTCGGAACCCTTTTAAGAAACTCGTCCAAAAGATCTATCACTTCCTCCACTGTCCAACCGTCCTCGTCATCCTCTTCCAATGCTGCTCTTCTTGAACTTCCTGCTTGTTTTGAAGATGATGAAGCTCCACGCATAACTCCAGCTCTAGACGATGATGACGATGCCCCATGAGTACGATCAGTTGGTGCTGGCTGAGGTTGTTCTGCTGTTCTATTCAAGTCGGCCACCACCACCAAAGTGGCGATATAGTCCTTCAATTCTTCTAGAGTGTTATGGATCTTTTGGTAAGGAGTCAGCCCCGGCCCGAGTGGAGATGGTCCGGGTCGAGGACGTGTGACCCGACTCCGACCCGCTTCACTCTGTTCTCGTTTACGTTTTCTTCGATTTGTCTTCTTCCCTTTGCTTGTTAATCTAAACTCCGCTCGCTCGCTCGGCTTCATGAGCTGAAGCTTAGCCGCTAAGTTCTCTTCATGTGAAAAAGCAGAGCCTGATGAACTCGCCGCCACTGTAGCCACCGCCGACGACGATCGCGACCCGATCGTCAGCTGTCTCTGTCGCGATTGGGTATTTGGTTGAGAACCCGAACGGGGATTGAAAAATGGCCGTTGCGAGGCTCGAGGAAATGATGAACGGTTGACTGATCTTGGCGATGACGGAGATGGTGGCGTTGAAGGATTTCGAGTCCTCATACTTTCTTGGTCGAGTGCGGGATTGGCTGATGAGGATGACGGTGATGGTGGCGTTGAAGGATTTCGAGTCGTCGCCACATTATCAAGTCGTCGCCTCATACTTTCTTGGTCGAGTGCAGGATCGGCTGATGAGGATGACGAAGTTGGTTGTTGCGCTGCCGTATGGGGCGATGGCGATGCTGATTGAGGCCATGGGATGAACCTGAAGGTTTTGATCGTCTTTCGTGCTGGTTTCAATGATCTGTTTCCCCTTTCTCTTGGAATCGTCCATGCGAATTCTAAAGAAGATGTGAGGACTGAAACAGAGCTTTCTTGTCGTTTTGGCGTAACGGATTTTGTAACTGCCCAACTAACTGTTTAACTGTTTTGTCAAGACTCTAGTCAGACCTCTACATTTCAAACACTCACTGACAATTGGGTGATTAAGTTCAGTAATTCAATTTTGTTCGTAAGTTTTCACTCAAAATTCAATCTTATATCAATCGTTCTGCATCTTAGTTCAGCTTGTTAGAAAACAATGGATACAATTAAATGCCTAGTGTTTTGTAATTCTATATTTAGATTATTATCATTATTACTAAACCACTTATAAATTATAATATCTCTATATATTCATTCTTCATGTAAACAAATATTCTTCAAATCATATTTTATTCAATCATTCTTAAAGTTTCACACAGCTTGCAACAAATAAAGAAAGAGCAATTTTATGGTGTTCGGACTGGAAATTGAGAAAGAAATTGAGAATCATTTTCGATGCATTAGGCAATTTCCACGCATGCAATGCAAGCGCAGTATTTGCTAATATAGCTTGTGCAAAAATATATGAATATCGTGATTTTGGAGATGGGTCATGAGGAGCAGAAGGCCGGGAACCACCTCGAGGACCCCTTTCAGCAGCCGAGTCCACGTCATCAGATTCCGTAGTCTGGCATACAAAATGATCATACATTTTCTCCCAAAATTTAGAAGTTGAATACTTCATCAAATTATACCAAGAAGACTCATCTGGATGTATAACCACTACTCCCAAGCCAGCCTGAAATTCTTGTAACCTGTCTTCCATTGAATCCCCTCTAGATACTCATCCATCATCGATCACTATCACTTCTTCCGACGTTAAAATTCCAGAAGAAGCTGTATTGGTTGAAATCGGTCGTGGATCGGGAAATGGCAGCGGCTTTGGAGGTAGATGAGGTTTCCTTATAGCTCTACCGACAGAATAGAAGTTTAGAGATTGCTTCATATCTGATATAACCTTTTTCACAATATCATGCGGAGAAGGATAACCCGGCCCGAGTGGAGATGGACCGGGTCGGGCCCGTTTTACCATAATGGGAAAGATCCTATATATGCTTTGTACGTAGGTTAGCTCGCTGTTTTGCTAGTCTAAACCAGAAACGTGCTCGTTCTTCAGGTAACTGAATCCGAATTCCGAAGTAGTGACGGGTTCTGATATCGATACGAATCTTGGCCTTGTCGGACTGATGAGTACTCTAATGGGCCTTGAGAGTTCGCTGGCCCAGTGGTGTGCTGAGTCTGTTGGAGCTGTTCAGCCGAATGCGCCGGTGGCAGATCAGTGCTGTGCTGGACTGCTGAGGAAGCGGCGGCGATAAAGCCGGAGGAGTTAAAACCGAAGTTGGTGGTTGATGTTGATCATGAGAAAGCTTGAATCTCTTGGCTTCTTGGATGAGGTCTGGCTCTGGCTTGGTGGGATGAAGAAAGTGGTGCAGTTGAGGATGAGAATGTATGAGGAGGATCATCAGGGAGACTTGAAGATGGTGGTGGGAGTGATGATCATGCTTTCTTTAGTATCCACCTGATCGTATCGCTTCTCTTTATCGTTTTGGTTTGAATCATCCATTGCTCCAAACCTTGATGAACTTTCTTGATGGATCAGTTGATGAATGATCTTTTGTAGATGATGTACACTTCTAGTGTCTTGATGTCAGTTGATGAAGTTGAATCTCTGACGTGGCGAGTCTGCCATGTCGGATGCCAGCTGGAGGTATACATAAGGCTAAAACGAGTCGTATCAACATGAATTATGTAAAAAATTGAGCTGACAACAGCTTCAGTATGTAATTTTCAATAATAATTGAGCTGACAACAGCTTTATTTATACGAGAAGGCATTGACAAAAGATTGATACAACAGCTTTATTTTCAAAGCTTGAGCTTAGTGAAGTCAACTCGCTTGACCGGGTAAGAATATGCTTCGTAGTTGATGGATTGTCCCAGAGTGCTGAGCTTTGTTAATGTAGTAATAAGGTCAACCTATAAAAGGAAAATATGTCTCTGAAAATTTCTGAGGTAGGATGCTTAAGGAAATTTTACGCTACTGACCTCATAATCGGTTTCTGATACAGTTTCTCGGCTGCGTTGATATTTCTGAACCCATGGAGCAACTTCAGGGTCTGCGGCCAGTCGTGCCTCGTTTGCTTCTTGCTCTGGACCCAAGAATGCAGACATAACAGCAAGCTGCTCAAAACATATAGTACAACTGTCAGACTTGGACGCTTCTAAATGGTTATGGAAAAATTAATAGTTGAGGAAACAAGGACCTGTCGGGGACCAAGGCCAACAGCTACAAATTTATCTTTCATTTCTTTGACAGTGGCTTTCTCCCATATTGGAACCCTTCCTTCTGGATCAGGATCATCGCTATCGGATCTACCAAAATTTCTTTCAAATAAACCCCACTGAAATATGGGAAGCCAAAAATGAGAGATGTAGAATCATAATTTTCATATGTTCTGATTTTCAACGAAGTTCCTTGCGACTGATCAGTTACCTGCCCATTTGAACCGTATGCAGTGTACAAAAGGCTCCCCTTTTCTTCATTCCCTCCACATTTGCGAATTGCTGCGTCTAGGAAAGTTCTTTTCAATGCACTTTGAGCTGTGGTCAGATGTAAGCTGTCTGAGTATTTGCTGAAGGAGATGAACTGTTTCAAAAGGACAGAACGGAACATTGAAGACTAACCTGAAAGTTGGATAAGGTCTGCATACGTAATAGGCCCACCTAGTGAAACTTGGTCTATCTGATCTTTGAGTTGATCAAGCAGTCGCATGGCGGGAGCCAACGACTTATTTTCAGGTCTGCTTATCTCTGAGCTTCAAGCAGAAAATGCAAATAGACATGCTTATGAATTTACTGTAATGCAAAAAACTAAAAACATTTACAACTAATTCAAGACTAATAGCAAAAGTCAATATTGATGATGTAGAAATATTGATAAGATTAGGCAATATGAATATGTTACCTGAATCTAATTGATCCATTAGCACCTCCAGTTTTTGTAGGCTGCAAATTAAGAAAGACATTCGATCACACATTTCTGTTATATCCAATTGCAATTAAAGTATTTACATGACATAAACTCACCTTATCATAAGTCATGGCGTCGTTCAATGCTAATGTCAGCAAGGAAGGAATTTGATCTGGGTTCTCCTGAAATATTAGGCCTCACATTGTCAAAGAAATTCTTCACGGTATTCATCAATTATTCATTGAGAAATTTCACCTTCATTGCATCGTAAAGTATCCCCTTGATTTTATCTAAAAACAAGAAATTAATCAGTATGTTTCAATCAAAAGGTAAATATATATTTGTCTCTTTTCAGAAACGAACTGTCAGGCTTACTTAAAAATGCAGAGCGCTGTTGCCTCTGAATAATATCAGCCGCACGAGCAATTCCAATGAAAGAACCTGACCCGGATATTAAACCCTAAACATTCAAAGGACTAGTAGAAGGTCATCAGACATGCCATTAAATGAATGTAACCATGTCTCAACTATTTTCAACTTCAAGTTTGAACCATGATAAAATGGAAAATAGAGTATGTTGTAGGAGAACTTACCAGTCCAACCGTAGCTCCGGTAAGTTTTAGAACATCTCGTCTATAATAACCATTCTCCTCGGCAACATTTTGATCTGCTCTACTACAACGAATCACACCCTGCGTTAAGCAGTAATGCATTGTGAAACATAGTCATGAGAAAAAGTTTCAAACATGTTACAGTAGCCAATTCCAACAACAATACATAACCACATTTGTCTGAGAATCCTAAGTCATAAAATACTTGAGAAATATAGAGGGCACAAAATGCAAAATGAGAACTTACAGGATGAATAATGCTGCATCTGAATGAGGTGGAGGGTTGAGAAGAAACTACAGATGGGAGTGTTGAGAGGAATGACAAAGCCATGGCTGCCACTCTTGGTGTCTCTACTCTGTGCTTCTCTAAGCAATTGCTACAGGAGAGAAATGTGGAGAAACTGAAGAATTATTATCTTAGAAAATATGGAGAGTTGGGTGAGGAGAGGACACGTGTGGTTAGTGCCATTTGGCAAACTTTGTGTTATCCAAATTCCTATCCTGAAATTTCATACTCAAGTATCAGGAAGAAATGAGGCCCAAATGAAATGTCTTCTGGCCCAATTTTTCATTGGATGGTGTAAAGATATGGGCCCAAATCAATTTAATTCAAATGTTGAAATAAATAAATATTAAATGATAGATGACATTTTCATTTTTGTAATGAACAAAACGACATCGAACTCATCGTTCCATCTACTTTCTATTAGTCGTAGTCCTCTTTAACACCTTTGCCCAAAAACCGCTGCTCTTCTTCACCTTCTCACCACCTGATATCACCCTCCTCACAAAAGCCGCAGCCATCGACCTACTCTTACTCAAAACCACATCACCCTCCACCACCTTATCGCGACGTTTCACAAACGAAATTGATCCTCTCTTAGTGTACTTGGCTCGTACTTCCCTTGGACTCGAACAATCTGATAATGAACAAGACGATACCTCCTCGGACACAGAAGATGAGGATGTATCCAAATATTCAGCGAGTAGAGACGGTGATTTGGACGAGAGTCTTGCAAGCTTCTCATTGACACAAATGGAACAAACACCTGGAGATTGTCTATGGCTAGGATGACGTGCACAAGGTCTAGATTTAGACAAGTTTTTTACTGCAACGGGTTTTAGTTTGATCGTCGAATCAGCCATTTTTCGCAACTAGGAAATCTTGAGAAGAATGAGATTATAAAGAACGGAGATATGAGAGTGTTATATAATTATGTACGTTCGTGTGGGTTTCATTGGACAAAAAGAAACTGGTTGCTAAGTTTGACGGGATTAAGTTGTGAAGAAATAACGTGAAGTTGAATAAGAAAAGTCCGATGAAATGGAGGGATGAGATTTAGTGGGTCCATAATGAGTTTTGAAATGAAGGGTCGGGATTGTTTGTGGGAGAGAGTTGGCGTTAGTTTAAAATGGTTTAGAAAAATCGTGTTGGAAAATGAGTACGTAGAAGAAACAGGAAAATAATAATGAAACGGCATCGTCGAGTTTGGTAGGAAGATGCATGGAAATTCTAGGGCTTTTAACTACGTTACTGGTTTAACATATGAATGTTGCATGGAAATTACGTGAGTCTTTGGTTTGACAGTTTTACAATGTCCAACAAGATTGTGAATAGATCGATTTGGGGACCCCTATCTTATCATTAACAATTACTCATCGATTCCACACCGATCTCTTGGATGCATCTTTTAGTTTATAATGTGCAAGGCTTCGCAGCCGAGAGAATCCAAACACATGAACTAGAGCATTGTGTGTGTATTATCATAAGTAAGATGAGAGTATATATGTAGAGGTTGTATCATATGGAACCTCTTTTTCATGGATCCATGGATCTCCCTTTGCAGCCGTTGATTGTATTTTCTGTTTGCATTTTGGACGCACCAGATTGTGCCACGTGTTTGCATTTTTGAAATGCCCACGTGAGTTGCACATATGCTCATTAATGCGCTGGCACAATCTGGTGCGTCCAAAATGCAAACAGAAAATGCAATCAACGGCTACAAAGGGGGATCCATAGATCCATGAAAAGGGGATTCCACATGATACAATCTCTATATATGTATTGCTATTGTGATTGCATACATGTGCGGCCATGCAAAAGATGGGCTAGGCCACAACACAGATAACTTGAATCCGACACTATATCCTACTCCATTTTGTACGTAAGATTTCACATAATCGACTAGTTGATCTGGCCGGTGACCACCACATGTTTCTTCACGAGCGATTTCTTAGTTAAGTAAACTGAGTTTGGAAATTTGAAATATAATGGCACCAGAGGGTTTGTCTTTTGGCTATCAATTAATGAAAGTCACAATCTGCACTTTTCCTTTTGTTCCACCCACCATATGAATGTCCTAATTTCATGTTTTCCTTTCTTAGCAGTCCCCACATATTGACTTCATCGAGATATAGCTGCTTGTTGCTGATTGATTTGTGTCGTCCAAAGAATTCCACACGATGTAGTTTGCATTGTTGTCAAAGTAACAGTTATCTTTGTCCGCTCTATGCTGATATAACTTTCACACTTGTTTACTAAAAGTGGTTAAACATTTATTCCAACATATCCTTCAGATTTTAAGCACTTATGAAATAAGAAGTAATTTATTTAAATTACTTGCTCATTTGATAATAATTGAATAACCTCCTACAAGAATTAAATCATTCAATCAGAATGTGAACTGCGAAATGTAAATTACGAAAGGTGTGAACTCTAGTCTCAAACATATTTCAAGTCTTCTGGATTACTACTTCACAACGTACGAGAATGTGTCCTAGTGGCTAGTAGAAACAATAGACCACATGATTCTCTTTCCAATTTATCTTCACGTACTCGTGAAATGCGTTTTGATCACTTTTCACAAAGTTGCTATGGGACATAAGCTTATTGTTTATTGATATCAATAATATCATTTTGCACTGCGTGTACAGTTGAGTTTGATCTCAGTTTGTGGTTTCACATGCCATTTAAGGAATCTAACTTTCCATATACGTGTAGCTTTTAGTATGAACTAATTAATTAACGAGTGTTTCATACGGTGACTGCACACGTATACCACATAGTACAGCTAGCATAATAACGTACTTTCGCTGTTTTGATTATATTACTACTAGGTTTCAATCCAAAGAGAGGCTACTTACGTTACTGGTTTGTTTTACTATGTCCACATGTTTCACGTGTTTAAATTGTTTAATGATTAACCAAAAGTTTTACCCATTTAGACAAATCCATTTAATAATCCTTAATGGAGTCATCACCACATGTTTTACATGAACAAGTAAATCTAAAAATTTAAAAGGTTAAAAATTGTGAAAAAAATCTTGGAAAATGTTGGGAAATGTGTTCCTTCTTAGTCTAAAATGTTTCAACATTTCAACATAAGAGGTAATTTGTCTCAAGGTGTTGTTGTGGCACACTCAGTATTTTACTATTTAGTTATTATAGTTTGTCATTTAAGTAACAAAGATCGAACGTTGGAATACTAAAGTTCTATTAAAATTTCTAACCAATTTATACTTCCTCTCACAAATCTTGTAATTTCATTTTGCATCTATTTTTAAATATGTTACCATCAAGTCTATTTTCACATGCAAATTGGTGAATCAATAAAACACATACTATGGGACATACAAACCTTACTCAGACTTAAAGAATTCACCTTAAATCATAATATTATCTCAAACAATGCTTTGAAATTCTACATAGATTTTCATTATTGGAATTTCAAAAATGTACATTTTAAAACATCGCATTGACTTGATCACATAACATTCCGCATTTTTCCATAACTGATCACAACTTAGCTTCGACTCACTCTCTAGTAATCCACCTCAAAATTCAACCAACTTGGACCGGCCGGACCGCCTTCCGGCCCGATCACTCCATTTCCACTTGGAAACCAGCTCAGGTTATCCGGCAGGTATGAAGCAGAACAGTCGAATTGCATAAGCGATGATGAAGAACATGACCATGTCTGTTGCTCCCCACAGTCGAAAATTAATTCATCCACATTGACAACGTTGTTAGGATTGTCCGATTCCGATTCTGAAGCTTCTGCCAGCTTCAATTTTAGATCCCTCAGCTGCATAAATCACCAAAGATCGAATCTTTATCAACAATTAAACAAAACCCAATTCACAAAATCACAAATTTCTTTAAAAATTACCTCAGCGTTAAGCGCTTCTTTCTCACGGCCAACATTTTCATAACTCTGTTTCAACTCCTCGTAACTCGATTTCAAAACCTCGTACTCCTTCTCTAATGCTTATTCTTCCACCTGCACGGCGGTTCTGAAACCAAACTGCTACTTGTCTAGGCTGCAGATTTAATTCCATTGCCAGCTTCGCCTTTCGATCCGGTTCGAGTTTGTTATCTGATTCGAAATGCTTCTCCAATGCCTTCACTTGGGTCAACGTCAGCCTCCGTTTCTTCCCCATCTTCGGATGGGTGTCCAATTCATTATGATCCTCTTCATCTAAGCTTTCTAGCATTGCTTGGATCTCGTGACTGTATCCGTCACAATCTTCCGTAAAATGCATCTCATCTGAAACAAAGCAATAATTTAAAACAAAGCATTTGATAAAAACAGAGCATTAAGCTGAAACAGAGCATTAGCTCAAAACAGAGTATTCGGCTAAAACAGAAAATTGAAATGGACCTGTGGGAGAAGATGAAGAAATGGTCATGAAGGAGAGGACGGAATCTGAGCTGCGGCTATTGAGACGCTTCATATCCGGGGATTAGAGAGATCGGATTTTTGGTGGTCGGAGGCAGAGCAAAGAGAGTGAAAAGAAGAGAGATTGATAGATGGAGTTGGGAGAAGAGACAAGTAGGGTTTCTTATAAAATGATTTAATTTTATAAAATAATAAAATATATGTCATTTTTAGAAATTGATTAACAACCTTAAAGTTTAGAAATTTGTGTCATGTTTGCCTTAGTGAAAATCTAAACCCTAAATATGAAATTAATCATTCAATTAATCATAATAAATAATTTCTAAGTACTTTTAAAACACTAATACAAAAAAGTGAAATTGTTTTTATGAATTATTAAATAGAGTTACTTTAATCTTAATGAATTATGTCTAAGTAATGTAGTGCATTGTCAAGCACCAAAATACCCCAAAGGAAAGATATATGGGAAAATAAAAATATCTTGTTCCACTTTGATGGGAAAACATATTTTTAATATCCAAGTGATAGAAACATTAATGTGTAGTAAAATGGATTAAAATATTATACATTGAACTTTTTAGCTCAGTTTAAGTGTATTATAAATGTGTTAGAAGTATTTAATAATTAAATTCACTAAAAATAATCCAACGTCTTTGCCCATAGTGTGTATATGAATAATGATTCACATTTATGATGCGTCCACTTTGAAGGAATGAAATGCATTTCGTAGGAATGGAATGATGAATTTGGACATAATTTCATTTTAGATTCATATTTTCATTCCATTCCAAATGATTCCATTCAGGCGAAGTGGACGCACCATTAGTGAATAATAATTAATTAAATAAGAAGCTAAGTTAACGTGTTAAACGTTTTTGGGCGGAACAAATTAGCGGACAAGACGTGTCAATCATGTGTGAGAATGTTAAACCCTTTAATTGGCACTGAAACACGATTAAGTATATTCATGCGTTAATCACTTCATTAGTGAGTATTTAGATCTAAGATCTCCTACTCAATTTTGCAATTTTAACCATAATAATTTTCGAGACGAAATGAATATCAAAATTTAGTTTGGTCATTTCCGCTAATTTAGGATCGATCAAAATAGCATGCCCTAGTCACTTTAATTACAGTGACAAAGAAACACCTTGTTGCCCTAGGCAACAAATTTTCATGTGATCAGGCCAATGTAAGATATATGATCTGAAAATCCTAAATACCATCACAACAAAGTATATTCTGATATGAGACCTTAACTGCCTTGCTGGCTTCTGCAACATATCGCCCACAGAGCAGTGTCTCGTATATATTCAGCCACATGCATGATGTCTGTCTTTCTGTGTGTTGTCCAAAGATAACACTGTGAAATGTGGTACACACGATGTTACACAACTGATGTACCAGCTAAGGTGAGGATCTGATCATGTCCCATGAATGAATGCATGTATCAATGCTCTTCTGCAGCTTCTCAGGCACACCCCACTGGCCACTCCCACTGGTTCTCGTTATACTTAATAAGACAAGCTTGTGCATGGGTCTTTCATTGCTCCCATTCCGTGTATCTCCCAATGTCTGGCTGTTCCTGTCTATAAAAACCAGAATGTTATCTCACAATAAAAATGTACAGCTTGCAAATTTCGATCAAATGTCGATTTGACCATATTTTCTTGACCAAATACAAATGGGGCGTCAAACTACTAGCTACTTTATACAATATTGATCAGAAGAAAAATTTATATTTCAAACAAATAAATTTGATCATATTTTAATCATGCTCTCTATTTGTCATTTTTTGGGGTAATTTGATAAATGATCATTGTGATCCCATTTTCAAAAAAAACATTTTGATTTTAATTTTAATTTTGGAGAGTTATTGCAAATTGGCATAACTTGTGGAGCAATTTCTACTTATTTTATATTGTTAGATGTAGAGAGATTTAAATGCTCAACCAACTACTATTTGACTCTGGAGGACATATCTTTCTACACAAGTTAAGGTTATGTTATACAATACAAGATTAATAATTTTCAACCCTAATTCGAATAAGCAGAACTACTAAATTTAGGTCTAGTCATTAAGGAGTACGTACAATTAGATGGTTTAGTGTGTATTTCAAAAATTGGACCACATTGAATTGAATGAGCATTGCACTTAACAGACTAAATTTGATTATTAACATTTGACGTACAACTGTACAACGCTGAGATTCGATTAATTTAATGCACGAGTGTTTTTGTTATTGTTGTGTTTCTTTCATGGATTGTTTTTTTTAAAACTAGTGGCAAGTGGGAATGGGTGCAAGTTATGTGAAGAGCTGTTCATAGCTGCAGAAAGATAGGGTTTTATAGATTCTAGGGTTGTTGTAGTTGTCTTCTTTGACAAACACGAATTATAGATAGCTAGCCCTACACTGATTCCTTTCCACCTAACAAATGATTGGCTACAGATTTCTATTGTCGCAGATTTTTATGTTTTATAAAATTAATTATTTAAATAAATTTTATTTAGTGATGGACTGCATATATTTTCTAAACATTTTTAATAAAATATTGAATGATTAACCGATGGCCAGTTTCACTTAGAAAACAGCTATTGTATATTGGCCCACGAAGGAGGCCCAGTTCGGCCCATTTCGCTTGCGTGTTAAAAACACTAGTTATGCAATGCACATTTGTGCATAATTTTAAATTTTAAATTATTTATAAAGAATAATTGTAAGGGTAAAATTGGAAGAAAATGTGGTTTCAAATAACTTCTAATAGAGACCCTTGCGCTTTAAATATAGTAGAGATTATGCTTGTCACTAGCATTTCCACCTCAAAGGCCTGCTTCTGTACCTCACAGCCCACTATACGAGAACAACTCGTTTGACTCGGCCCGATATAGAGGCCCAAATAGGGAAACTAAGCATTTGCTCTTGCTTGTTCATCCATATAAGGCTGCAAACGAGCTTGAGTAGTGGCGAGTATTGCAGAACTCGAACTCGAACTCGTTTACATATATCAGCTCGAACTCGACTCGAAACTTGTCGAGTATTAAATTTTCAAGCATACTCGAACTCGACTCGAAAACTCGTATATATTTTTTATTTATATACATAAAATCATTAAAAATAATCATATTTATAATAATATAATAAGTCTGATATAAGTATTAATAAAGTTATAAATAGAATATTAATCGAGTTTTTATCAAGTATTAATCGAGTTTTTATCGAGTATTAATCGATTTTTATCGAGTTTTAATCGAACACTTATTCGAGTTGTTCACGAACATAAACGAGTCGAGTATGACATTGTTCAAGCCCGGCTCGTTTATTTAACGAGTTTCATAATTTTGTTCATACTCGACTCGTTTATTATTGAACGAGTATTGATCGAGTTTTTATCGTGTCGATCATCGAGTAATTATCGAGTGTATCGTCTCACTTGCAGCCCTACATCCATATGATGTACAGTTTTCTTAAAAAACATCTTTATCAGTTGAATTCTGAAATGATGTCCATGAAACGAAATCACAACTTCCATCTTTTCCACTGATTGGTTTCATGACACATCCTCTCACCAAACTTGAGCCAAAATCAATATGAACTGTGCACTTTTTTATTGATTCCATAATGTCATAAGTTCCGCCTTTGATTTTGGTCTATAAGATCAAATTGAGATTTTCTTTACAAATTCACTAAACTAAAGCGCCACTTCTTTAGCACCCATCAGGGATCGAATTCATAATGTGTAGTTTATAACATTACCAGCTGATCAAATTTAGATCGTCTCGAAGAAGTTTATTTATAAGTTATTACATAAAAAAATCATTCTGTCTCAGAGAAGACATTTTAGTACTAAAAAGTATATTTTCAAAGGATTAAGCTTTACCTATATGATATATGTTTTAATATTTCAAAGTCTTCTCTTTTACTTTTGAGCTAAGAACAAATCAACTAACTGCAACTGCTCAACTATGAGGTTGCATTTCAACAACTCATATCTGCTTTTTTCACCAAATACCAGCTCAACTCAACTTCTCCAGGGAAACTTAACATGCATGAATGTGTTTGACAAGTACAGTTTACTAAGTGCATTTGTGCTTGCAAAGATGTTTGGTCAGTTGATCATGTTCTTTCATTGCACACATTGAAGTTTTTGTTGCATTAAATAATTTAGAAATGGAGCAAGCAATCTCATTCAAACATTACAAAAGGTAAAGTAAAACAACAACTTAGCAGCACTGCCTCTGACCTGGCCATGCAGCCAACCCTAAACAAAGCTCAACACAAACCTACTAGCCCAGCTAATAACCACAACCCCAAATGCAGGAATGGCAAGAGTAGCAGCTGAGGATGAATCAGGCACATTCGAAGGAGTGTCCGTCGAACCGGGTGTGGTGGAAGATGGTGGAGTTGTTCCAGCTGTGGCTGCAGCTACTTTAACTGATAGTTTCTGCCCACTGCTGCAATGACCAGCTGTGCCACAAATGAAGTAGTGATCACCAGTGGTTGTTAAAGGAATTGTGGTTGAGCCACTGCTCTCTGTGGTGATGGAGTTTCCAGTGGTGCAGGAGCTGTAGTCTGCTGATTTCACTTCATCTACTGTGTGGCCACTTGTGTACTTAAACACTGCAAATATGAAGTTGTAAATTTTATTGATTACACTGGCTTTGAGAAGTGAAATCTTAAAACTCCCTAAAAGAAAATATGAATGGAAATGAGAGCCTGCTTACTAACCAAGTTTGTCACCAACTTTAAAGGTCTTGTCTTTAGCCCAAGTGTCATAATCAGTTCCAATAGCCCATCCAGCTGAGTCTCCAACTGTGTAGTCAGTTGCCAAACTTGGCACCACAAATGCCAAGATCAAACAAAGGCCAATCACAGCACAAATTGAGTTTCTCTTCATCTCTGATGATCAGCTTTGCAAATGGTGACTAACAAAACTACTTGGAATAGATATGAGAATGGGTTTGGAGTTTAATGGAAAATGTTGAAATTCGGAGATGGGTGCAACTCATTTTATAGCAAAAGATGAAGCAGGAAGTGACTAGGGCTCTTGGATTTAGTAAGTAGGAGAAGGTCACCTGTCCAAAACTGAACAGTATCATCACACCTACATGTCTACAATGTGTACACCCTTTTGTGAATTGCTTTAGTTGGACACCATACCTAATCCACAAAGCAAAAACAGGTGAAGCCTTCTTGGCTGCATTGATCCATTCTTTAAAACATGAAGTTGGTATTCATCTTTGATTGAAATGTGATTGGTGCAGATGTAACTAACTCTCTTATTCTCAATTTGACTTGTTATAATATGATCAAAGAATTTTGAGGCTTGGAGAATTTATAAACAATTTGATTCCTACTATTTGCCTAACTTGGACAATGATTTACAATCCATGATATGCTTTGACTATTTTTCAAGACTTTCATTTGTTCATCTTAGATTCTTCCATTTCCTTAACTCCAAATGACTGCATTTCATCAGTTTTACAACACTTAGCCAGACTTCTGAACTAGTAACATGTAACCTGTGAACCAAATCAACTGCACTCTCTTCAATTATGCACTTTCAGATGTAAGATGTAACACAAGAAATGTAATCAATTTCATACACACACATTGGGTATACAGGCAACAGCTACATGCTGTTGGCCAGTAAGTTTTGCATGTCTTTGTGAATCTAATTGCACCAAGAAATTGTTATAGACAAGAACTGTTTCAGTCTTTCAGAGCAGCTGATGATGTCACTTCTTGTGCATTTTTGTATCTGGGGAGTTATGAAGCAAGGGAGATAAAGGGCATCTTCCTAGTTCTGCTTCGCTGAAATCCAGTTTATCAATGGGGCTTGATTTTCTTTTCTGCCCCTGTATATCAACTTGACATCAAAATACAATCTTGCAGGTGGAAATAAAAGATAGATTTTAAGCGGGTAACTGACTTTTGTGGTGCCGCTGCAGGATTGTTTACCCCATGATGCAGAATGCCTAATCTTTTTCAACTGTTTTAGAAGCCTTCTGTTCTCTTCATCGAGGAAATTGTTCTCTTCAGATAAAAGTTTTGCCTGTGTATTTTCAGTTGTCCGTAAGTACAGTAGACGATAATTTAATTGGTATAGAGATGATTCAATGTGGTTTAGTTCTCACCTCATCTTCCGCTCTATGAAGGTTTTTACGCAAATGCTCTTTATCCTTTTCGAGTCTCTTCGTCTCCGCAATTAGAGAGATGACCATCTGAGTGGACGGCTTCAGTCTAACATTAACAAAAGACACAATAGTCACATCAGCATTTTAGATGAATGTGTGATGACTAATGCTGATTACTCAAGTCAGATAAGCATAGATGACATGAAATTCTTACTGGTTCCACATCTCGCGCAGTTTGTTGAATGACTCATGCTTAATATTAGTCTCCAAGAACACTTGTGCCCGAGTTCCTATTTCATCTTTGCTCAAGACTGTTTCTATGGCTGATACCAATAGTTTTTCTGCCTCGATTACGTCGCTTAACGAATTGACCTGCAATACACGAAAGGGTATCTTGAGTTTCTGTGCTTCTTTCACTTTGGCCATTAAAACTTGTAGCCTTCAAAATATTGTGAGCAGATGACATATAAACTTGTAGCCTGCAAAATATTGTAAAAGAAAAAAACACAACAGCTTTGCTTTATTTTCTCCGGTATTCAAAAAAGATTGCCTCTTCGACACAGATAATTCTTTGAAGAAAATAATTATTTCATTTCACAATTCGTCCTAACTACAAAAAGAAAAAACAATCTCTGCTTGTCAAATTTAAAACTAAAGCATACACGTCCTATTGGAAAATCTTTCAACTCATTGCAGCCTAAGTTATACTATATACCATCTATCTTTTCCTTAGTTCGTATGAATGAGAGTGGTACATAGACTCTTAAGACTAATTGCTGAGTGTCTTGCAAATAAAAGTACCGAGAATCCGAAGGCAAGATTGATAGAAATCCTAATAAGTGAATAATACATGTGCATCCTATTGGTCTAGCGCTCAGTTCAAAGCCCAATCAATAGAAAGCATCTAAACTCCTTTAGTTTACGGTTGAAACTCATCCACATTTCTTAATGTTCACCACACAAACACCCAATGATCTGACTAATTATTGTGGTTCTCACTTCAAAAAATTCAATGGATAAAATACCAATTAAAATAAAACGAATGCAGATTATTTTACTCCAATCCGAGAAAGGCCTCTAAGGTAGAAGAGAAAATCAAGTATCCATATGTAATCAAACGCAATATATAACAAAGAAAGACTAAAAGAACCGGTTTATTTTATTTAGACGTAACTGAAGCAACGTTGCACCTTTAAGACTAATACGGAGTAATTCTTCAAAGAAACAAGGGAATTTAATCCTAAGGCTCATAAACGTAATCTTATTAGAAAACCATTCAACATATAGCTTCTCAAGTTAGACTACACCATTTATTTTTTCGCGAGTTGTGTGAACGGGAGTGAAGCATAAGACTCCGAAAATGCAGACTTGCAGCGGTTGAATTCATTGTCATTCAACTACAAGTAAAAAGATTCCAAAGGTACGATTGATGGATATCACATGAAACATTATAAAATGCCAAAAACTGAACTAGTCTTGCTCTCGAGTCAGGCAATAATTGACTACTTAATGGAACAACCAAAACTTGCATTCTAAACAACAAATGGACGATCTCTATACAAACACCCGAGGAACCCTTTCAAACCGGAAATGCAATGAATCAACAACTAAGATTGAATCAAAGATCAACTAGTCATGATGTGAACAAAATTTTATGTCCTTCACTGAATGATCATCACCATACTTGAATCAGAAAGCACGCATAAAAGAGGTCATAAAGGCAAGTGCAATAAACACCACCAAAAAGGTGTTTCAGCAACACAGAAAAGTAAAACAACGAGCATGTAAAATGAGATACCTCATGACTATCTCGAGATTTGATAAGCTGCAACTCATCCACAGCTCTCCCCAACTCCTCCTCCAACTTTACCACCCTACTCTCAGCATTCTTAGCCCGCTCATCCGCCTCATTCCCAAACTCCATCAACATCTCCCTGTCACGATCATACAAAGAGCACTCATTCTCCCATTTTGCACACTGATTAGCCAAATTGCCACATTCCTCCGCCAGCTTCCTGTTCTCCTCAACAAACTTCTTCAGAGCATGCGCATTCATACTCGCCTCCGCCTATACAACCAAATCCCAATCCCACAAAATATTTATTAAAAAATGTAAAAAAATAAAAACTATGGAACTCAGAAACTCCAACCGCATTAACAAAATATCATCAAAAACTGGAAAAAAAATCAAAAAGGAAAAATTTACAAACCCTAGTCCGCTCAATGATCGCATCCTTCTCCTTCATCCGAAACCCTAACTTCAAATACTGCTCCCTATACCTCATCTGCGCCTCCTCAGCCGCCCTCAACTTCGACTCCAGAGTCTCAACATCCACTGGAAGACCGATTGAGTTGTCTACTGATTTCTTGATGTAGTCGATGACTTCCGGGTGGATGTCCATGGCCAGAAACCCTAACCTCACCGGATCCGAAGGTTCCGGTGCCAAACAAAATCGCGATTACTGGCTACAAGAAACCCTAAATCGACTACCAGGGAGTCAAATTGGGCGAAATTTTGGAGCTTTAATCGAATTAGAAGTTGAAAGATTGAGTTTTTGGTGACTTTGGATTTTTTGCTTAGTTTTGGGATTGGGATTTGAATTTGGGGATGCGGAGATAGCCGTTGAATAAAGATGTGAGGATTTTAAATCACAAAATTTGAATCAAATCTGATTATTAATTACAGCAAAAAGCAATGTAAATTAAGTTTTTGAAATGTAAGAAAGATAGTAAAATGGTCTCCACCATTCAATATATTGAAAATAGTTTAAGAGAAAACCATATATAATTGCATTGACATTCCAAGACCTATTCGACTATTTGTTACCCTGAACTCTCCTCTTCAATTTTATGTAGCATTTGGTTAACCATAGCTGCAATTTCATCCACAGTATTCAGCATACAGCCTTCCTCTATCTGTAAACATTTTAGCAATTTACCTGAATTAATTTTTGCTAGTAGTATGCATCAAAGAAAATGTAGCATAATTAAAGGATTTTGACTTCATGAGAATATAACTATATATATCTATTGCAAATAATTTTGTAGCATAAAGGGATTAAAATATTAAAGAGTACTAACCTTGACACTGATTGAAAATAGAACCATGTTGTTTAGGGATGATACATTGAGATGCTGAACTGTAAGCCTGGTGCTTTGGAAGCCACTAACCAGCTTCACTAGCTGTTTTGAGCATCTCTTTGCTAGTATTTTCACATTTGCATGGCTCTCCACCATGGTCACTTCTATGTCTGCCGCTGCAGCTGCCCTTTGTTGGCCTTCCTCCATCTTATTGTCCGCCGGGGTAGCAGTTGAGCTAGTGGTGTATTGTGGGCAGGTAAAGAAATTACCAAAAGGAGATGATTTCTGATTGTTATTGTGAGAGTGGTCTTCTTGAGGTTCATTTTGTTGTTGGTTGATCTTGGTTGTCTTTTCTGCTTCCAGGGTTTGTAGCAGCTGTTCCAACTCTTTAACAAAGTTGATAGCTCCTCCAATTATTGAAGCTTGATCTCCCTGGTGACATAAAAAATAGATGACAAATATTCCAAAGTTAATGGAACATAAAACTAACCAAAGCTTTACATCCTTTGAATATAAATCAGCTTTTTCTCTAGTTTAATCCACATCCTGAAGTAATATTTGGTTACACATAATTTCTCACTTTTTTCTTACCCATTTAAAATAATTTCCATTTTGGCACTCATGAATCATATATATGGTCTATGGACATATATTTAGATGAGAAATATTGAACATACCCTTAGAGCGTATGAAGATGGGATGAGAGACCGAAGAACCGCTAGATACTCGTTCATTTGCTTCCGACGGTTGCGCTCTACCGCAATGTGTGTCATCCTTTGGTTTTCCACCTCCTCCTTATTCTTACACGCCTTGGTGCGCCGCCTCTTCCTTCGGGAAGACACTGGCAGCTGATCCCTGTGATGTTCCTCCTCTTTAAGCTCCCACTTGTCCTTAGAGTAAGAGTGGACAGGGGAGGATTCCAACCTGTTTGCAAACTTGGTAGCATTCTGATTGTTGTCAAGAATGGTGAGAAGAGACATGTCGTCCTCATGAAATCCCATATGGTCGTCAAAGCTCCATGAATGAATTCCACAATCGATACCTCCACTTATCTCATCTTCCATTCTTTGGAAAAACTCCTTGAAGTTGCAATTGTAGCCAAATTGATCTTTTGCGAACACCACTGCATCCAAGGCCATGCTTAGAAGAGAGTTGAGCGGTTGAAAAAACTGTAAGAGGGGTTAAAGAGACTGGGATGAAGATGCTTAAAAGGTTTGGTGAGCATGAGATGTGGAGCATAGAGGGTTTTTTTAGAAAGGATGTAAGATGACGATGATGATGAGTGAAATATGGCTTCTTCGAGAAGGAAAGTTGCAATGCTTTTGTAAGGCTTTCTGCTGATGATGAAGAAATATACTGTGCTTAAATAATTAGTGAATGAGAGAACATTTCTTTACAGAAGTCTCGCACGTGAGAGTTTGTATCTTGAAAACAGCTTAGAGAGAGAAAGAACAAGGATGTGTTTTTGTTTTGGGGATGCTGAATGGTGAAGAATTGTTGGCAAGTACTCAGGGTGACAGAGTTAACCCGTAGACCAACCCGCCTTACATGGTCCAACATGCCTAACAAAGTTGCAAAGCTTTCTCCACCATTTACAAAGTCATTTTTATTAGCAAAGGGTTTGTCTTTGTCCCTCATCAAATTTAAGCAAAAGCAGTATCTTTGAAATCAAGATTATCACCACTGGATGTCGCTTTAAACTGCAGTTCAAAATTGATTTTATCAATTGACATTCCACTCATTTATGTCGACAGCCCAATAGAAAATACTCAAACTGGATGTAGCTTTCACTTTGCTACTGTCTCTCATTTATTTTCATATAGAACAAACTCTGAGGGACATATGTTTGCGAGTCAGTTCATGGGGGCATCAATAAACAATGGGGGAGATAATGACAAATTGTGGCACCTCAAAGGCTCAAACATATTGAAATACTTTTCCCTTAATTTTCAACTCAACAGACCTTTTTGAGTTAATGGATTAGGCTCTTATTACAGAGACAAATATTCTTGTAATAAATTATTCATGCTATTTTGGACATTCTATTTGGACTAGCATCATAGTCACTTCTCTCTACCAAGACACACCTCGCATTGTCCCCCCTCTACAATATTTTTATAAGATCATATAAAGAATCTTTACTCATCTCTTTTTACAGAATGATTGAGTTTAAATATGGATCCTGTTTAATTGAGCAGTTCAATGTAAAAGTGTCTGTAAAATCTGATTACATTCACAATCATCGTCTAAAAAGATGGATGAATCATCGTTGTCTTCCATCAAGAAAAACCTTTACACTTCAATTAACAAATGATACACTCATTACCTTTACACTTCTAGAAAACCCTGAACCGCAAATTAATCAACTCCATCATGAGCACACAACATCATTTTAGATAGAGATGCAAAGGAACAACAAAGGATGGGCTACATGTCTTGAGATTGGGGTAAATAGTGTAGAAGGAAACTTGATCAAGCAATAGAGAAAGAAAAATGTGAGGATGTTAATGAGATGAATTATTGTACTATTGTGTTCAATCACAAAACCAGATGGGTGTGATATATGATGTAGGCATTCTTATAATCAGCACCACAGAATATACTACTCCCTCTGTCCCGCTTTGTTTGTCCACTTTCCATTTTGGGTGTCCCCTTAAGTTTGTCCACTTTCCTTTATTCTCAACCACACATTCTACTTTTTACTCATTTACTTATTAATTATTTATTCTCAACCACACATTTTATACATTCTTTCTACCTTAATTACCGTGCATTTTGTGCTTTTGGACAAACAAAGCGGGACGGAGGGAGTAAAGAAATTGAAAATCGAAACAAAAAAGCATCTTCATGATCTCATGCTGCACCCCATCTCGCTTTAATATATATAGGGAAAGTATCATGTGGAACCCCCACCTTTTTATGGATCCATGGATCCCTCTTTGCATCCGTTGATTGCATTTACTGTTTGCATTTTGGATGCACCAGATTGTGCCAGCGCATTAATGAGCATGTGCAACTCACGTGTGCATTTGTCATGTGCATTGCACGTGTGCATTTCAAAAATGCAAACACGTGGCACAATCTGGTGCACACAAAAAATGCAATCAACGGTGATGAAGGGGGATCCATGGATCCATGGAAAGAAGGAGGTTCCACATGATACTTCCCCAATATATATATGTACTGATGCATTATGTGACACACAAAATATTTCTATAATCTCAATGACGATCATCAGAACCCACAACTAAAGTCACCATTTGTACAATCAGGTAAGTTGAGCCACATTTTATTTTTCATCGAGTTTCTACAGGTATTTAAATACGATCTATACTTTAACTGTCATCGATTCATGCACCTCTGATTCACAATTACTGTTTCATAAAAACAACACTCTTCAAATCGAATATTCCCTTTGAGAAACAGGGCTGTACACTTCCTTACTAACCTAAATCTAATATTTTTTTGATTTTAGTAGGACAATGTTCCCTAAACTAAATCAAATTGCAGCAATATGCATGTCTCAATACCACGGATTTCACAGTTCATCTATATATAATACTATGCCTTCAATATGAGTCCAGGTACATGCATGTGCACGACAATTCAGATTTGACAAGGTATATGTTGTTTGAAGTTACCCATGATTAAGCCTAAATTAAATCAAGTAGCACTAACATGTCAGTCCCACGGATGTCACAGTTCACCTGCATACAGTACGCTGTCTTGAGTATGAGCCCAAATCTGCATATTTTACCGTACCTAGCTTGAATATCAGTCTATAAATTCTAGCATATGCATTTAGATTTAGCTGCATTTTCTACACTTAGACATGTGGATTAAGCGCAAAGGGCGCTACTGAAGATCTTTGTTGTTCTTACATGCATGATATATATGTAAACTAGGGTTTTATGATAACCATACACATCAGCGAATTAATTGGTGTGTAACGACTCGTGTTCTACTCAAGTAGGGTTTAGGGTTTTATTTGGACTTTAAACATGGTGTGTTGGACTAATTGGGAATGTTCAACCTGCCTTTCTTGTTACTTTCTTGTTGTTTGCAAAGATTCTTCGCCTTCTAAAGTTTCTAATTTGATCGAGAGGCAAAAAGGTTGTAATTTCTCTGAGTCAGTGACGAATCAACAAACAGCTAGACCCTTAGGTAAATTGCTTTAGTTATCAGGTATTGTGATTAGTAACTTAAAGTATCCTAGTTTATAAACCACACAACTTTTAATCATAATATACATGACTCAAACACTCTTACTAGCTAGTGTAGTGAAATCTTGAAAAAGTCAAGATTAGTCCAACACACGACTTGATCCGATTTTTAGAGTTTGATGGATAGCTGAAAAGAAGAGCCCATATATCTAATGGGCTTCCACAAGTTACATAAATTACTAAACTCTTTGGGCCATAACTAACAATATATCTCTAAGAAAGCCCAAATCAACGGCCCAACAACGTCTTCTTTCTGGACCGATGGCAGCCCAGCAATGCCGGCGCACGATCCTTATATGTGGCGTCCGCACCAGTCCGACGCCCAACGGTTTGTTTTACGGCTTTCTTGTTTTTAGTTTTAAAAAAGTTTTTTCGTTGATTTCGGTATTTCGTTGATTTCTGGGTTTTGATTTTTAGGGAGTTTGACTTTGGATTTTGCTGTTGGGCAAGTTAACATAAGTGATGCTTGGGAAGTGGAAGAGGACGGCCGCGTAGAGATGTTTAAGAAATCGACACTCTAGCTGGGAATATGTGGCGACTGTGTAAGTTTATGCATTGGATTTAATCTGCTTAGTTTACTGATTGTTGATTTGAAATATTTTTTTGATTTGAGTTTTGTAGTTGAAATGTTTGGATAGAAATTTGTATGTTGAATTGATAATTTGATCCCAGTTTTTTATCTAAGAAACTCTTAAACCACTACCAAATTGAGGAGGCACGTTGAGATGCCGATAAATTTTGGAAACTGTCTGAGAACTTGAGGTTCTGCGTACGTTTATTTCATGTTTTTATTGGATAAAACACCGAGTAAAAAGTTTGTGGATTTGTCTACTTTCAATTCTTATGCTTAAACTTTGATACCCTATTCAACTTGAGTGAATTTTTATTTTAGTGAAAACAGCTCCAAGTATTACAGATGCGGCAATAAGAAGAATTGCACAGGGAACAATGGTGCTGGCCAAAGGATGTTATGAAAATATCTTTTGACAAAATTACGAGTTGCTTCTTGATGAGTAACTTTTGAAGGTGTAAGCTTTGCATGTGTACTTCATCTGTCCGATCATGGGAGTTTTGTATCTCTCGACTCAAAGCTTGCATTTTGTTGCGACAACCCACTATCAAGGTTGTCAAAAACTAGTTTTTACCTTGATTCGTTTTGACTAGGTAAACTCGAAACGTAAACTCGAAACGTAAACTCGCCGAGTTTACCTTATGGTAGAATCGTACTAAGTATTTTCTATTTTATATAAACATATGTATGTATTTTTTTAGTTAAATAAATAAAATATGTAATTTTGAGGCACATCAACTTATAACAAATCACTTCCTTCAAAATATTGAAATTGCAAGTTTCAAGTCCAAAATTGATGTCTCAAAATAAAAAGGAAACCATCCTCAATCAAGGTAGTCGAGTAACATTCATCTCGAATTTGATCCTTGACTGACGCTTTCATTTTCAGCCATCGCAATGAAACAAAAATCGACGTCGTCGACACACTTAAAGTCGTGAAACTAATCTAGGGTTTCAGTTTTCACACTTTCAAAGTGTGGTTGTGTGCTGCGGCGGGATGCCGGGATCACTTGTGTTTTTTAATTTTAGTTAGTTTTAGACTTTTAGGTTATAATTAAACAGGCCCAAAAAATCAGCCCAGTCGTCAAAAACGTAAATACGTAGTTTTTGTCCGTTTTTGCACGTTTTTAATAAGTTTTTACTCGGTTAAACTCGTAACGTACTCCGAGTTTATAAAAAAACGTTTTTACTTAAGTTTTTACTCGAAATGGACATGTGAATACGTAAAATCGGTAGAAACGTAGTTTAAAAACTAGTTTTTGACAACCTTGCCCACTATCTTATAAAGTGCGCAGAGAGTCAGAATACAGATAATACAAGGTATGGTTACAGGCTACAGTTCAATACTTCGTGTGCTCTGAGCTTGCTCTTTATACTGTTGAATGTTTCAAATCTATATTTTCTGTCATATTTAGAGTAGAACATTGATTAGCCTGTCATGCATAAACTCCGCGCGTACTGCATTTAGTTGTCATGATATTTAGTGAAGTTGGACTTCGATTTTCTCCATTTTTCGAGTTTAGGAACCATTTTTCTAATTGCCAGTAAAAGTGTTATAATATGATATGAACTAAGTCACGTCAACTACCCTAGACTATGCCATAGAGTAACCCATATCTAGATGTCTATATAATGGTTTGCAAATTGGTCCAGCATACTTAAAATCTTTATCGTCCCCCCCGGAGAGTAGGTTAGTCAAATTTACCACACCCTAAGCTAAAGCTCTCGCCTACGTTTCTCAAATTGTAGTTTGATCAGAAATGAGTGTCATACCTCGAGGATTCACTCGCATAGTTTGCTTTTCCTCATTACTTTCCCTGTACAGAATTCAGTTGTTTCCGTTGTTTGACTGGGCCATTAATTCTCGACCCAGTAGGAAAAAATATTTGTGTTCAAAACATTGTAATTTATAAAATAAACTTTTACAATGATGTTTGGAATCATTGATTGATTTTGACTATTTCTGGGATCGCATTCGTTTTACAGGGGGTGAAAGATGGATTTAAAGTGTAGAATATTGAGTTGTTAAGTATGCATGGATTGTTAGGTATTATTATTGTTCCAGTTGAATGATGTGAGATCCAACCATGTTGTGCAGAAGAACACGGTGCCGACAAATGGTTCACTTACCGGATGATACAGCCTTGAAAAGTTCATTGTAAAGAGACAATACAAAGGATACAAAAGAAGGTAGCCAGAGCATTCAGACTTCTAACGATGCATATGAAGATTAGAGATGAGTGGTGCTACATGGCCGGTGGGTAAGAGACCATGCCAGCCTAATACGTAAGTAATTCTCAATAAATAATACTCAGTACAAGCTAGTTAAAAGGAATTGAGTCTGACTATCTTTATTTCATTTCTCGTCAGTCTGGTTCATTGTTAATTGTCTGTTGTAAATGTTGTGTTCATAGTTAACTAAGGGATGCAACAAACAAAGTCCTACAGAAGGGTTATATGATAATGTAAAGACCAAACAGTGTGCAAGAAAATACTGCACAAGTGTCGAGTGTGTGACACTACTAAACCACCATATGTGATGTTAGATAGTGTTTGGAACTGGAGGTGGGGTTGGTTTTCAGGGCAATAAACATGTTCACGTGATGAGTCCCTCTCGGCTGACACATATTTGTAGTTACCACACAAATCTCATCCCATGAACTGTGTTTTTGTTTCCCTTTATGAGAATTTTTTTGGGGTCCAACTACAATAAATAACTAAAGTATACTGCTAATGCATTGTCTGCTAATATGGATTTCTCATATATGGGTAAGCAATTTGGGCAAACCTTAACAAACCTTAGTCTCACCGAGCTTGCATGCCCTCCTGACTCGTGTGTTCAGCATTTCTCAAACTAATTCACCTGCCCTAACCAATGATATTTTCTCACTTAAATGTCCAAATCCATGAAAGAGGTTAATATTAATCTCTGCTAGTGAATGAGAGGGGAGAGAGAGGCTGATAGGGAGAATCTTCTCAATGATGAATACAGGTAAAAACAAGAAGAGAAAAGGCTGCAAATAAAGTCTGGAATCGAATAATAGTGATATACAGTTGTGATAACTAGCTAAATGCCTAAATGTCATCAATTATGCATTAGGTTTTGATGCAAGAAATAATCTTTTGTAACTTTTCTTCGTATTGTCACAGTCTCTCTTTATTTCTCATCATCCACTCGAAGCAAAAAATACTCATTACCAGCTTTATCTTTTCTCCCCCATTCTCCTCTCACTTTCACAACAGACACATATAGCAAAAAATTGCAACAAATACATTTTCTAAACAATGTACAAAAATCTGTAAGTGGAAGTTTATGATTTAGCTTAGGCATGGCACGTTTCGGGTTTTTAGTAAAAAAAGTTAAACCCGTACCCGATCCGCGTAGTAAATTTCGGGTTCGGGTTTATAGATTTAAAAAAAAGTTAAACCCGTACCCGTACCCGACCCGCGTATTTTGAATAAATAAATATTATAAATAAATAAAAAATGGATTTAAAAATATTATAAATAAATAAAAAGTGAATAAAATCATAGAATAAGATTCATAAACTGTTATTTAGTCCTTGACTAACTTGAAAATAATAATTTGAGCAAAAAAATAAACATGATTTGTATATCAAATAGTATTATGAATATATAAATATGTATTTATAGGCATAATGCGGGTTTGTGGGTTTGATTAAAAATTATATATTAAACCCGTACCCGAACCCGCAGTGTCCAAAACTCGACCCGAACCCGCAAAATTTTTCGGGTTCATGTGCCACCCCTAATTTAGCTAGGTTTAATTAGAGGGTATCGATATGTGTTAGGGTTTTATAAAGTTGAAGGTGATCGAGATAAATTACAGTTGAGCTTTATTGTAGTCTTGAATCTCACTATGAAAGTTCATCGAGTACTTTTAGGCCCACGTAAGTGGAGGCCACGAAAGTAAAGAGAAAAAAGAATCAACCGCGTTAACCAACTCAACAGTGTTGATATGCAGAATGAGTAATCGAAAGATTGTATCGATGGCAAAAAGAACGTCACCAAAAAATAGTTTTAGCTCATAATTCGAGGGAAAAAATAAGTGAAGAAACAAAAAATTCAAATGATCAGAAAATCGACCACTTCAGTATCAGATATGAGTTATGCTATACATCCCGATTACCGTGAGTATCCAAACACTTTTGCAAACTCACAACAGTGAACAAAAGGCCATATTTCACGCTGTAAAATACTGACGATTGAGACGACCTTTAAGGATTCTTCAAATTGACACCGCATCCTCTTGATTCTGATGCTAAATTGATCATCTTTTTTTAGCATAGTTATATTATAAAGCTTCCGATTACCTTTAATATGATAAATACCAGAAATGATCAATTGTCCCAATAAAACTTTCTAACTAAATTATTTAAAATGATTTTTGTAGTCAAATTATGGTGTGAGAATATAGTTTTCATAGTCAAATAGGATGAAATCACTTATGCCATATTCTCATAGTATTCAAGAAACTTCTGACTTAAAACGTGAACCCTAGCTAAACGTAAAACAAGTAAATCTAAGAGGTAAATTAATTACAATTTTTTACATTGATTCAGTAAAAAGGTGAATTCTTGTTTCTGACATCTATTCATCAATCAATATTCGTATATAATGTTTGTGATTATAATTAGAGTTATAAAGAAGAAAAAGAATCATGAGACAAAAAAAAGGGAAAAGAAAACATTTCCCTCCGGAAATGGAAAGTGAAACCTCGTTCTCCCTACCAAGGCACAAGATATACCCTTCTCTATCATCATCAAACATCTTCTCTGCATCAGAAACAGCAGCAGGTTTTTGATAATCGATAATTAAATGTGAATGCCAGCCCATAGTCTCTCTCTCTAGTACATCACTCTCTCTAATCTTATCTCATCTCTCTGACTACCTACAACAAATCATTTTCACCATTTATTATTTAACCCCTAATTCTTCAGCATTTGTCGTAGATTTCCTCCATAATTGTCCTTGTTTAGGGTTTCCCAAACTCACAAGATCTGAAAACCTAGCCATGTCTACCCTGAGCTGTTAGCTGAAACGGCTTAAACACCCTCAAACCGACTACCTATAGCCCCCATCTGATGGATCAGTTCGGACACAACCATCAACATGGTGATGAAATGGAGGAAGAAGTCGTTCCTGTTCATGAATCTTCGACCAATTTCCGAAGACTAACTGTCTCAGGGGAAGGTGGTTCATCAGGCGGTACTGGGAGGAGGCCTCTAGTGAGATATAGGGAGTGTCTAAAGAACCATGCGGTAGGTTTAGGTGGCCACGCGCTGGATGGATGTGGAGAATTCATAGCTGCTGGTGAAGACGGTACTCTAGAATCACTAACTTGCGCTGCGTGCAACTGTCACCGCAATTTCCACCGTAAGGAGACAGATGGCGAGTCCACTTTCCACCCGAACGCTCAGTTCTCACCTTACCATCATCGGTCGCCCCCGACAGGTTTCTTGCATATGGCACTACCCGGCATCTGAGGGGCGCCAAAGGCGTCCATTAGCGATTCATAGTAGGGAGGAACAAGATGGGATGTCAAACCCTAGTAGTAGTGGGGGTGGAGGTGGTGGTGGATCAACTCCAGGAAGTAATAAGAAGAGGTTTAGAACTAAGTTTACGGCCGAGCAGAAGGAGAAGATGATGGAGCTGGCGGAAAGATTGGGTTGGCGGCTGCAGCGGCAAGATGATGCTTTGGTGCAGCAGTTCTGTGCGGACAATGGAGTGAGTAGACAAGTGTTGAAGGTTTGGATGCACAACAACAAGAGCACTTTGGGAAAGAGGAGAGAGATTGTGGAATGAAAGATCATGCAATTGGGCAGCAGCCACATTGTTCTTGCTGCTTAATTTTCTCTTGATCTTGGAGTTGTCTCTGCATTTGGATATTGAGTTTTATTTGGGAATAATTCGGGTTGCTTTTATCATTAGGGTTACTGATTTAGGTTTTTGTTATGTCGTCTATTAATGATTCATCACTAAGTTTTTTCTATTAATGTTAAGTAATTTGTATCCAACCTTTTTGTTCAAGTATAGTTTTAATTGTTCATTGAGAATACCCTAACTAGAATTGATAACTTCGTTTAGAACTGTAATTCATCGTCTAGTGTCTTGCCAGAAGTTAGAGTATATGAGTTGAAACTTCAATAATATAGTTGAAATAAAATTGCTATAACACTACAGTATATGTATATCACTTGAATTGTACTACCCATCCCATCCCATCCCATCCCATCCCAAGTCAGATTCTTCTATTTGGCATAATTAAAGCTAACAAGTAGTACGTACGGTTTACTTGTAGACCATGGAAGGCGGCATATATGAGAATCGAGAAAGATCAATCGACGTGCTTAAAATATCAGAGTGCAAGTAGTTTCACCTTTGGCGTCGACGTAGGAAACAGCAACAAGTCCATCAAAACAGAGTTATAATGTCGGTCATTGTGGGTACCAGGAGTGATGTTGGAAAGGTTGTTGTTGCTGTTGTGTACTTATAACCAATCATGCTAATACCAAATTTGATTACGCATTGTTTATTTCTAATCAAGTTTTGAGCATATGATCCAGATGTATACATGGTTGTTAGGTAACGGCCTCATTGATGGTGATCATGATATATATAAGTGGATCTCTCTTTAAAGTTATTGCTTAAGATCATTATCATCATCATAAGCATGGTCAATCAAATGATAAGTTGACATAGGACGAGTAAAGTTAGAGCATGTATATAAATCAACAGTGATGCCAGTGAAACGGCTTATGTTAATTATTGATTCAAATATCATGCAATGCTACATAAATTGATAAAAGGAGGCGAAGACAAAGTGGGTAGATCCTCAAAGATCATGGATGCCACAAATCTTCACTTATTTGGTCAAATTAAACTAGGTGTGCTCACTCTTCCACACGTTTTGATAACTTTTCCAATTGTTTTGCGCATGTAATGCACATTTTAAAACACTGAACATTAAGTCCTTAGGTTTGATGATGATGATGATGATGATGATGATGATGATGATAGTGAATGAAGATTGCCACTTCTGTGTTTTCATTCATACTGTTACACATCACACGTTTAATTAAAGAGATGTTGTGGTTGATAAGATTTTTTCTGCGGCTGTCAATTACAATTTGGGCTGTTGAAGAAGGTTTTGGCAGCATTCGGCTGGCACTTAAAAACGTTAGTCTAGTACTGATCTTTATTACACTGTTTATCATCATCAGTTCATCATCATTATCATCTCATCGGTTGCATGTTGACGTAGTCGTTGAGTTGTGCAGAGATATGAAGAGAAGCAAGATGCCTCTGGCCCAGCTGAGCTTCACCCTGCTGCTGTTGTTGCAGGAGTTTTGTATTTTTGTGGCTATTATTGCTGTTGAAAGTTCCTATAAACTGATCACCACTGATCACTTCACTCTTTTAACCTCATCAGCTCTGATATTTACATCAATTAAAGTAATCGATAATTGATGCCAGCATCAATACCATTTTGGTATAACAATGTCACAATAATGGTACACATTACAAATATTTTTGACCTAAAAACAGGCTTTGGAAATTTAGTGTAACAATGTGTTTCATGGGCTTTATGCAAATGGGCCGAGCACAATGAGAATGTTATGGGTCAGCTGATATTCATTATTAGCACCATGTTTAATACTGAGATATGCTTAAATGTGGTATTTATAAAAAGCTAATCCAAATTGAATATAATAAAGTAACTCTCTAATCTTGCTCTGGGAAATCACATAAAGTAAAAAGGTCGTATCAAAACTTTTTCTACTCCCTTTATTTATCAAAAACATAAATTTCACGATATTTAAGATAATCATGAGTGTAAAATATGAGAATTAATAATTTATAAAAAATATTAAGAAAAATATAAAATATGTGATTGAGAATTATTGAAAGTGATAAACGTCAACAAACACCAATTTTCTCTCATTAACTTGGAACATTTACTTTTTTGCCAAAAAAATCCACTAGGATAAAATCTTATATTTTCAGTTTTATGCCCTAGAATAGTCTTTATTTTGACTATCTTTACTTCGAAATTTGCAAAGATTGGAGTCTGCGTGTTTTGAATGCCCCATTCAATGCACAAACATATAAATAACAAATTCCAAGTCTGATAAAAAAATACCATCATTTCTTTCATTTTCTTCAAAATCTTGACTTCACTTTGCAGCCTAGAAAGGAAAAAACATGAAATTTTCTCATTTCCTCTTCGTAATTTTTCAACATTGTTGATCTTCTCCACAGGTACCAAAGTTACCGTTCAAACATTTTCAATTCAGTCATTGTCACTTTTATGCAGTCATGTATTATTTCATATATTGTACGTGATTCCACATAGACATCTCACAAAATCAAAAACTAAACACTGATGAAGAATATGATCGAGACAAAATCAATATGATTTTTTGAATTTATGCTTCTCAAGGCTATGACGTTATCATTTGGCTAAATTTACATGTGGTTTCATTCATGCAGGAAACAATGTGATGAAAGTTGAGGCTGCTTGTTGCAACACATATATCTATCCTATGAATCCAAGTTCGAGTGAACCATGCCAATATCTGTAAACTAAATCTCAGCCGGTTTCAAAGCTTACTCAAGTGTTTGATTAAGTTCAGTTCAATTTAAATGGATAGAACTAGGTTCAACAAACACACAAAGCAGTAAATGAAACAAACAACCCTAAGAACTAAGGACATAGTGATATATGTGGTAACCGGCGAAACGTCGGAGGAAAACCACACCGGACTCAAGATAGAGATCCGGTTAAAAATCACAAGAAACCAACATTTCAGTTTACAGGTTACACAGGCTTAGATTTAATGGGCTTTATATCCTTAATATAAATGGGCTTTAAATCAATATAAATGAGTTTTATATCATACTCAAAATAAGCTTACTCTACTGTAGTTAGATAGTCAGTTCTCAAACATATAACGGCGTCGTTTAGCTTTGGTCTTCAGCTTCATCTCGTCCACAGTCAGTTTTCATCAACTGAGATTAACTTAATCGGAGGACCGAGTCTCGCCATCCGCCGTCTTTTACAAGGTTCGATGTTGATGTTAATTTTGTTGTTAAAGAAGTTAAATTTTGGTAGATTGCGTGTTCCTCAGGCGCTGGGTATTAAGGGGTAAGTCGTTTGCTATGATTGGGTTTGGTTGAATTTCTGGAAATTTTAATGATTTGTTAGCATTAGGGCTTCGATTGTTTGATGAAAATGTGATGGATGTTAGTAAAAATCGATTGAAAGAAATTATTTAGATTTCCATGTGTAAAGTCATTATTCATTTCTTTTTTCGTTTAATTAGTTATTCGAGATCCAAAAGTTGGGTGAAATTTGACAATTTTTGATATTTCCATAATGATCTTGACATTTTGAGTCACATGTTTAAGGACTAATGAGTATGTTAGAAATGTAATAGGTCGGGATGGGTACTCTATATTTTTCTCTCAAGTACATGTAGCTTGTATGATAGTATCATGTACTGGCTTAGTAATGTGAATATACAGTGGGCTTTCTGATTACAGTGGCTATGCATGAGGAGTCGGAAAGGTGCAAGATTAATTATATTGTCCGAGATGCAGTGGTTCCTTCATATTTGCTTGATCTTGAGAACATGGCATGGAGGAGGTGTATCATGCGGCTCCTTTTGAAACGTATTATTGTGACCGTGTGAGTGCTCTTTGGAGGTTTACATAATATTTTACCCTTCATTCATCGTTTTCAGATTCTGAGCCACACTATAAAACTACAGCAAAAAGATAAGGCTGGAAAATGGGACTTTCTGCTACCTAAGGTAAAAGAAAATTCTCTTTGCAATTAGAACCAGATTGCTGGTGTATTGAAATACTAATTTTTTGAATTGGTTGTAAGCTGAAACTGAGACCTGTAGCTGTAGATGAAGTGTTTAGAGTCATCAGGACAGGAAAAAGGTAAAGTAAGTCATCGGCTAAGTATTTTGAATAGTTATAGTATTAATCTTCTTGAACACGTATCTCATTTATTTTTAGCTACTGAATCTAACTAAGTTACTTTGTTCAAATATCTTAGTCGTTATATTCTATTTCTTTCGAATATTCAGATTGGAATAGTTTGTTAGAATTCGGTTCAATTGTATTCACTTGATTACCAGATAGTGTTCATTAGCAGCATGTTTATTGTTTTTTTGATTGAAAACACAGTGTCAAGGCAAACAAAACAAGGCTAACTCGCCAGGCAGCATGTTTAATGTTGAGTGATCAAAATTCAATATAATAAATAAGTTTAAATAGTCTGGGAATCCCTAAGGGAATCCCAAAAGACCATAAAATTGACCATGTCTTATCATCCTACTTAGGATCCGACTGACCTGACCCTATTTGTGACCCATAAGCTATTCATTTAACGAAGTCTGTAATTTTTTGTTATATGATCAATTTTCTCTCTTAAATGAAAGCGTTTGATTTTACTATTTTACTTCATAATTTATGAATATTGGAGTTGATGCATCTTGATGTATTTATTGAAAGCGCCATTCAATTCACAAATATTTGATATAAAGAACAGATTCTCAGTTTGTTTATACCATAATTTTCTTTCATTTTCTTCAAAGGAAGAAAACATGAAATTTTCTCATTTCCTCTTCGTACTTTTTTCAACACTGATGATCTTCTCCACAGGTAATTCTATTATCATTCAAAGATTTTCAATCCAATCATTGTCATTCCTATGTAGTCCTCTATTTTGTCATACTGTGTGATCCCACAGAAAACATAAAATCACAATGTCATGAATGTTGAGGATGCTTTTTGCAACACTAATATACGGCTATACTTTTTTCATGAATGTTCAGTCATTATCAGTTGGCTATACTTACATATTTGGTTTCAGTTTATGCAGGTAACAATGTTGTGAATGTTGCTGCTTCTTGCAACACTTACCACTATCCTATGAATCCATGTTCTAGTGAACCATGCGAAGGACTCTGCGAAAAGGAACACCCTCCGATCCCCAAAACAAACATCTTTGGAGTATGTGATAGTGGACAATGTACTTGCATAGAATGCTTTTGCGATAATGAATCATGTTTTTAGTCTTTCTAGACCAACATGCAATAACTGGAACACTTATGCTCCATTTGGTTGCATGAAAAAATGAGTAGAAAAAAAAATTTGATGCAAATTTAAAGAAAATACTGTAAACTTTTCCTCTTAATTTTTCAATGAAAAATTAATTTCTTTTGCATTTTTTTAAATATTTTTCCACTACGTTTTTCGCATCCAAACTGAGGGTTAAGGATGAGAAAATATAAAAAATCTTTTAATCTTTCTACTTTTTATAATATTAACCATACGGTTACGGGTGTGTCAAATTTCTCTCCGGAGACGTTTTAAATTTCAACATATATTTCAAGTAAAATTATAGCATGTTTTTCAACTGACTGATCACCTTCATACACATGGATGAGGGTGAATCAAAATAAATATTGCCCAAAATTAAATACTTCACTTATATCATGGAATGTTAGAAACTTACTTTAGCCCATAATTTTAGCATTGGTTTTTGCTAACTAATTTTGTTGGTTTCAATCTTAATGCTATTTATGATAAGAGTTTCTGTATACGTTTGCGTGTATTATTGATTACAAGTAATTATGCTGAGTCGCGTTATCGTCATTATATTCAAAGCTCTACGCTGTTTTATTATTTCTTACAAATTCTCAAAATCAAAATCTCGATTACTTTCTAATTCACAGAAAATCTTTTATTAACCACTTCTTCGTAAGATCACCAAATTTATGACCAAACTAATTATCTTATAAAAAATTAAAATTAATTCGCTATTTACGATCTTTGTTACCAACTTACCAGGCATATTCTTCACCTTTGAGTGCTACGAGCCTATTCTCAGTTTCATTAATGCTGATCACACTCGTTACGCTCTTTTTATACTCCCTCCGTCCCATAAAGATTGTCCACTATTTGGATTATTTGTAAGGTATATAATATTCAAAGTGGACAAACATAATGGGACGGAGGGAGTATAACTGAATACCTTCAACTTCATGCCACGCGCTCATCAAGCGCACAAATTTGAATTCGGATTTGAGCGCCAATCACTTCAATCCAATTAACCGAACCAATTCGGATCCATTTCTTCACATTAAAATATTCATTTTCACACTCCACACAATATTACAAAATTCAAAATCAAAACGCGCCGCTTCTTCCGCCTCTACCCAAATCCTCCGACAAACCCTAATTTCATCCTCCCCCAATACGATTCGATACGCCCAGAGAGCTTCACTTTATCAATTTTTGTAACCCCGCAGCTCTTTTTTATGCGATTGTGTCCTTAAACGGACCTCTGTTGCGTAATTTCCGGCATCGGTTAGGGCCGATTGGTTGAGCTGGACGGCGATTGAATCGATTAATTTTTATTTGAATTTTTTGTTTAAGATTGATGGAGAATTCGGAAACGAAGGGGAATGAGAAAGATCTGACGCAGTGCGTTAGAGTTGCGGGTGAATGTGAGGCCATTGATTACAACTGAGTTGCTGATTGGTTGCACAGATTGCATTACTGTTGTTCCTGGAGAGCCTCAGGTTTTTGTAATTGTGTTTTTAATTTTATTATTTGATTTTACATCACTGCTGATTTTCTGATTTTTTTGTAATCAATTAGGTTACGATTGGGTCTCATGCATTCACATTTGATTACGTGTACGGCACAGGAGGCTCACCATCGTCATTGATATTTAGTGATTGTGTTGCACCTCTGGTTGATGCATTGTTTCATGGATACAATGCCACTGTCCTGGCATATGGTCAGGTAAATATATGTTAGGTGATGTATTTATCTATTTAAACAGTGGTATTGAAAAGTTGTTTTCTTTTGTAGACTGGTTCAGGAAAAACATATACAATGGGCACAAACTATACAGGAGAGGACAGCACTGAAGGCGTGATTCCAAAAGTGATGGAGACAATTTTCTCTAGAGTGGAAGCCACCAAAGATTCTAGTGAATTTCTTATTCGAGTTTCTTTTATTGAGGTACAAATGCTCGTTGGTTGCATTTTCAAATAATGCAAGCAGCCATGCACTGTATTCATTGTTTTTTGTTTTCAGATTTTCAAGGAAGAAGTGTTTGATTTGTTGGATCATAGCTCATCACATGCAAAATCCGGTGTGCCATCGAGAGTTCCCATTCAAATTCGAGAAACGGTGAATGGAGGCATCACGCTCGCTGGAGTAACGGAAGCCGAAGTAAAGACAAAAGCAGAAATGGCATCTTATTTATCACGTGGATCAATAGCTCGGGCTACTGGTAGCACCAACATGAATAGTCAATCAAGGTTTCCTTATTTATACTAAATGCTTTATACGAATTGCGTGGTGCTGATTATTTGTACTAAAGGTTTCTATTTGCCGCAGTCGATCTCACGCAATATTTACCATTTCTATGGAGCAAAAGAGAACATCTCACCCCTCTGATGGATCTTGTGATGACCTTAGCGATGATATCTTAAGTGCAAAACTTCATTTGGTTGACTTAGCTGGATCGGAGAGGGCTAAAAGAACAGGTGCTGATGGTTTACGCTTAAAGGAAGGTAAATCAATAATGAATGGGTAACTTGGTCTCACGCTTCATATGAACAAATTTCTAGTCAATTTGTAACCTGGTTTTGAGCAAGTGGAATTTCTGATAAGGAAATCAAAAGAGACTATTGGTGTCAACTGTCAATAGGTATCCATATTAATAAAGGATTATTGGCACTTGGAAATGTAATTAGTGCACTTGGAGATGAGAAAAAGAGAAATATAGGTGGCCACGTTCCCTACCGTGATAGTAAACTTACAAGACTTTTACAGGCAAGCACTAATTTTGCCTTTCACTTCCTCATTTTCATCTCAAAGTAATTAGTTATCTTTTGAGCATATTATAACATATCTACTTTAATTGTAGGACTCCCTAGGCGGCAACAGCAAAACCTTAATGATCGGTAGTTAAATTTCATAATGTGAACTTTATTAGTATTGAAATTGGTGTAAACATTTCGACATGCTTGCCTCAGCTTGTGTTAGTCCCGCGGATACGAACGCAGAGGAGACCCTGAACACACTAAAATATGCCAATCGGGCCCGAAATATACAGAATAAGGCAGTGGTATGTCATATTTTAGCAACATGTATGTGTACACTATAATTGTATTGCAGATTGCAAACTAATTAGTTACTGTTGCTGAAGGTTAACCGCGATCCAGCAGCAGCCCAAATGCAGAAAATGAGAGGCCAAATTGAGCAGTTACAATCTGAACTCCTCTTCTTTCGAGGTGATGGCAGTGCACCCTTTGAGGAACTTCAGGTAAAGGTTTAAATTGGAATTGTCTATTCCTTAGTACTTATGGACAAGTACTACCATTGACAATCATCTCCAAATTCCAATGGATTAATGTTACCCCTATTTACAGATCCTTAAACGAAAAATTAGTTTGTTGGAGGACAGCAATTCAGAACTCCAGCGTGAACTCAAACAAAGCAGGATGCGTTGCGAGCAGTTAGCACAGCGCGCAGTGGAAGCACAGGTTTTTTCTTTTTTACTATCAACAGTATAAGCATTGTGATTTTAGGTTTGGTGGTTCACTTATTACGGCTATTTTCATTCAGAACAATTAACTAATTTTTGGTTCAGGTGGAAAAGGATGAATTACTTTTAAAAATCGAATCTGCTAGAAGTGGTAAATCCTGGGACGAAATCGATGTAGCGTGTACTCAGGTTGGTTCGTTGTTTATGTGGTCTGCTTCTCTTTTCACTGTATACGTAGGTAGTTGCTGTGAGACATCTAGTTCGTTAAAGCCCTTAAACTTTCCCAGGACAACAATTTGCTTCAAACATATGTGTCAAAGATTCAGGAACTGGAAGGTGAGCTGCAACGACTTCAATGCTTTCGGAGCTCTAAGCGCAGCCGCATAGATGACTGTTTAGATACGGATGACGAACGTCATCATCCCAAACAGTCATTTTTGGGAGATTTCAACGAATTTCATGATGCATGTGATACCAAAGGACTAGATATATCAGGTACACTTGCAAAGTTATGATTTAATGATAGTGTTATAGTATTTTTTTGTAAATATCTTTTTATAATATAGTCAGGTTAACCGAAGTATCACTTTTCTCTATGCAGATGAAATTGAAGTCACTGAGAAAGAGCTTGAGCACACATCTCTTCAAGAAAAGCTGGACATGGAACTGAGAGAATTAGATAAACAATTAGAACAGAAGGAGGTAACTGTTCATATGATCGTTGTTTCTCGGTTTTTCTATTGACAATTCGAGATACCTTAATTGATCATATAAAATCTTCATAGTTTGTTACGTTGAACATTTACATCTTATTTAAATTGGAGGCCCTTGTGACCACTTAGACTACTCACAAGCCATTAACCGCATATTAGAGATATGCGCTCATGTTTTGCTTCAGATGGATGTGAACATAGTCCTCAACTCCTCGTGGCGGCTTATTTTTATTAATATTGTTCAATATCTCACTCTCCTCTTTTTATGACTCAAGGCTGAAATGAAGCGTTTGGAAGTGGAGAGACATCTGTTCTGAAACACCATTATGAGAAAAAAGTTCAGGAGTTGGAACATGAGAAGAGGTCTTTGCAGGTTAGTGTTTATAATCTCTGATTATGTTCATGATCTGAAATTGCCAAGTTCCTGAATTCCTGGCATTTTTTTGGGCAGAGAGAAATAGAAGAACTTCGACAAAATCTTTCAGGTATATCAACCTCATCTGATGATGGTGCAAAAAAGTTGAAAGAAGAATACCTTCAGAAGCTCAATCTTCTTGAAGCACAGGTAATTAGTTTAGACTGTGAGCATTGTTATAAACTTGCAGCCAAAAAATTGTATAATCGGGGTCTCTTATCTTTGACATTTTTAGCAGGTTGCTGAGTTGAAGAAGAAGCAGGATGCACAAGCCCAACTTCTTAGACAAAAACAGAAAAGTGATGAGGCGGCAAGAAGGTTGCAAGATGAAATTCAAAAAATGAAAACCCAAAAGGTGCTTTATCTTTCTAACTAATGTGTCTACACAATTGCATGCTTGTCTTTGATATTGTAACAATATCTTGATTCTTGGATACAGGTACAATTACAACAAAAAATCAAGCATGAGTCTGAACAATTCCGAATGTGGAAGGCGACAAGGGAAAAGGAAGTTCTTCAGGTATTGCCATAGTGGCACTTGTCAGTTGAAAAATTCATTAATAACTAGTTGTTATGACTTACCATTTTATTTCTAATTAATATATTTTAAATTCACAACATAAACCAGAACAACCTAGACTTTGTTGAATTTTTCCTCCATGACAGCTTAAAAAAGAAGGAAGAAGGAATGAGTATGAGATGCACAAGTTACTCGCATTGAATCAAAGACAAAAAATGGTACAATTTTGCTTAACATATGTGACTAAAATTGGAATCTAACTTTTAATGTTTACACTCATTCACTGGTTGTGCTGTATCAGGTGCTGCAGCGGAAGACAGAAGAAGCTGCTATGGCTACAAAACGCTTGAAGGAGCTACTTGAAGCTAGAAAAGCTTCATCACGTAATCATATTTCATCTGTAGTCAAATGAACATTTGTTTGCATATTCATTGTTACAAGTGAATAACCTTGATTTATTCATGTTTTTTGCTTAGGCGCTGGAAACGGCCCTGGGATTCAGGTATAAATGAGTTCTAGGTTTGCTTGGTGATGCAGCAATTTTGTTTGTCTCAGTTTAAATAATTGGTTGCTTCCTCACTCATGCCTTAATTCTGAAGGCTCTCTTGCAAATTATCGAGCATGAACTTGAAGTCACAGTGAGAATGCACGAAGTCCGCGCTGAATACGAGCGTCAAATGGAAGAGTGAGTAATACTATATTTGTTTGATGTTTTGTTGTGAAACAATGCCCGTCTCTGACAGAACAAAGTTTTTTGTACTGTGTCACATCTATTAGCAAGAGGCTGTGTCTCATTTTGTTTGAAAACTGAATGTCGACTGAATTTTGTCTTTAAAGGAGAGCTAAAATGGCGAAGGAGGTCGCAAGGTTGAAAGAAGAAGAAGACTTGATCAGAAAAAACAATATAAGGTGAGACACAATATAATGTTTAGGAAATAATGATAGGTAAGACAAAAGATGTGAACCCACTTATAACTAATTTTTATTTACGATTGATTGCAGTATGAGTCCACAAATGATGTCTCCAGGGGCTAGAAATTCAAGAATCTATGCTCTTGAAAACATGCTGGCTACCTCATCTAGCTCACTTGTAGCCATGGCGTCAGAGTTATCAGAGGCATCAGAGGAACGCGAAAAGGTTCTTAATGGAAAAGGACGTTGGAACCAAGTCAGGACATTACCTGAAGCTAGAAATTTGTTGAACCACCTCTTTAACCTGATATCATCTTCCAGGTATTTCTATAGTATCTTGAGTTTTGGACTGTGCGCTAGAAAAAGTACTATAAAAGAAATCATTTGTTTACATTGATTCTTGTATTTTGCAAGTTCTTAAGAGTTAGTTTAGATGTGCTTGGTGTAAAATGTGGTTTAAAGTCTCCTGAATAGTTTTTTTTTTAATTTGAAAAGGTGTTCGCTCCGAGATAGAGAGGTTGACTGTAGAGAGAAAGATGCAGAAATAAAGGAATTGAAGGACAAAATAGTGTCATTCAGCTACTTGGTTAGGCAACATGAACACCAAAAGGCTGAACTGATGCAGACAATACATGCACAGGTTAATGCATGTGTTTTTGTTTTTGATAACAATTTTGGTGCACCATAGTTTTGTTCTTAATACCCCAAGCTATTTTTACCAGAGATTAGCTTCAATGCATGCGTCTGAGGAAGGACAACAGAGGTATCATTTGCGCACCAGTAAGGTAAATGACACCAACTGTTTCTCAATTGGTTTTGATGTATACTTGATCAGTGCTGCTAATCAACCACAACTATTTCTATTTTTGAAATAAACTTAGGGGTTACGGAGCTCTTTTGCTTTATTTGAAGATATGGATACTTCGGAATCAGAGCGCAGTGACATGGACGATGCATGACAATGATGGCGACTGGGTTGAATCTGGAAGAAAAAATCTCCAGAAGCGAACTCCAAAACAGCAGGCAGTCGCTCAAAAATTGTGGCCACCTCTGAAGTATGTTGCAAGTGCAGTAAACAATCACTGTGTAAGCTGAGGTGTGAGTGCAGAGCAGCTGGGAGCTCATGCGGGCAAACTGTGGCTGTGTTTCTGCTAGATGCACTAACCGCGACACATCTTCTACTACAAATGGGTTAGACCCATTTAAGTCAGATGTGAGTGATGAGTCAAAAGATTCTGCTGCCACAAATGAAAATACTATGAATGACTTAGTTGCCCAAGGTGCCGTGCTTCTTCAAAACGTGCTATCAGATAACCTGGCAGAGGTGAAAGATCATCAAGGAACGCGGAAAGCTTTATCTGACATTGGAAATACTGTGGTAAAGCCATGACCTCACTTTTTATACATATCATCTAATTAATATCTCCATTATGCAATTGAAGTTACAAATTATGTATTGACACTCTCCATTGGCTGTAATGTTTAGGGTAAGACTAATGCCTCAAAACCTGGCAAGAGGAAGAATTGGCGAAAGTCAGTGATCCAGCTTGTTCCCATTGC
Organism: Sedum album; assembly: GCA_006409495.1. Lineage (NCBI taxonomy): Eukaryota > Viridiplantae > Streptophyta > Magnoliopsida > Saxifragales > Crassulaceae > Sedum > Sedum album. Next base: position 134,271 of record QZGG01000163.1, on the reverse strand, counting down.
TCCACCTCCATGCCCACAGATAGACACATTAGAGAACAGTACAACTGATACAGCTGAGCTTCCTTTGAGACCATCCAGAGCTATGCAATCTGCTAGCATGCAGAGCAACAACTTGTTAAGAGAGCGCAACATCCATCATGCTGATGAATCAAATACCTCCAAGGATGAGTCCAATGGAAGTCTCACTTCAAGACATCCAAAAGCAACAGAAGAGAAAGAGAACCTCAAGTAAACTAAGGTTACACATTATTCTGACACGAGATATAATATTTCCATCTCCAATCGATCAACTGGACATGATTCAAATATTCAATATTCCCAAATTCTTTTGAACTCATTTGGCAAAACTGGTCGCTTGAGATCTAGCTTGGCATTTAAATAAATCAGTCAAAGTATATTTCCTCAAACCATATATAATATACTATTCTTCATGGAAATATACTAAAAAATTTCATATAGTTATTATAGAAAATAATATTTTGTAATTTATGAATTTATAACGTTACAAATATTATAATGTACAGAATATTTTTGTTCAAAATTGCTCGTCAATATAATATTCAAGACCAACATTTTTATAATAGTAGAAAAAGTCAACAGATCCCACAAACAAATTCAAATGAAATCGTACCGTTGTAAAAAAGAGTCAAAAGACCGCACAATCGTTCCCTGCACCGCTACTGCAGACGATCAACTCATATTAAGATTTCAGACAACCCAAGACCGATAGAAGAAGCAATTAAATGGAGCCAAATCCATTTTCAAAATTCACAATCTAAATCTTACCACCAAAATCGCCGCCGCACAGGTTCGCAATCCGCTAGGGCTTCCGGCATTATCGTCACAGAAAAGATGAAACGAGTTCAGAAGAAAGTGCAGGAGTTGGAGCAGGAGAAGCAGTTTCTTCAGGTAACTAATCGGTTTGAATTTCGTTGAATTTGTAATTAGGGTTTGACTTTTAATCCAGTTTTGTGCATTTTAGTATCCGATCTGGATTTGAATTTTTGGTAGTCTGAATGTGTGCGTTTTTGTGTTGCAGAAGGAGAATGAGGAGCTGAAGTCTCAGATGGCGAGTGTGCTGACGTCATCAGATGGTGGAGGGAAGAAGGTGAAGGAATATTATTTGAAGAAGTTGACTGGATTGGAGGATCAGGTGAGGTTCTGTTGAACTTGAATCAATTGTGTTTGAATATTTTAGGCGTTTGATTTGGTTTTTGTTACTTTTTTGTGTTGAGTTTGGATTTTGAAATTGATGTAGGTGGCTGAGTTGAAAAGAAAACTGGAAACACAATCACAGATGTCCAGTCAGAAGCCAAAGAGAGATGATGCGGTGAAGGCGATGCAGGATGAGATTACATCTTTGAAGGCGCAGAAGCTGGTTCCTGATTCTAGTTTGGTAGAGTTCAGTGATGTTACCATTCTTTGTTTCTGAAATTTGGGTTTGTTACTGTGTAGGCCGAGCTGCAGCGGAAGATGAAGGAAGAATCTGTGCAATTTAGATTGGGAAAAGCATTGCTTGAGAAGGAGGTTTTGCAGGTCTGAATACAGTAGTCTCAAATAATAAGTGTGGATACTGTGTAAGTATGAATTCCATGCTTGAATTTAGTTTTACTGCGTGTTGGCCCTGAGTACTATAATACCTGTTCCTTCGTGCTGAGCTTGAGTTAATGTTATCCACGGGAAATTTAAGTCTTGCATCTTTTGATACATTTCGGCCTGTGTCACTGTGGTCAAACCGTCAAATTACAAAATATAATGCATAAATTGATGTGCTAAGAGCAGTATTTTTGCATTGACAGAAGGTCCTCTCGCTTGATTGAAATGATGGCATCTATATATGTAGCATGTTAGTCAATTTTTACTAGTTATATTATTGCCAGGTCTCTTATACTGAAATTTCTACATAATATTGGCAGGTCAAGAAAAATGTCAGGATGAAAGACTATAAACTGGACAAGTTAATAGCTTTAGTTTTCGACTAAAAATGGTAAATTCACCGATTTACAATTACTGAATAGTCTAATCTTGAATGCTTCAATTGTTGGTGTCGATTGCATTCTCTACTTGAAACCTTATTTGTTTCCCATCAAATAATATATCAGGTTTTACAACGGAAGGTTGAAGAAGCTTGCATGGCCACAAAGCGGCTTAATGATCTTTTTGAATCTCGGAAGGCATACCCACAGGACAAGTGTTCTGGTGCAGGAGGGGATAAGGGCAAAGAGATCACGATCAGGTAATTTGCTGCTTGCAGTTGCAATAATAGTAAGCGAGTACAGGTGTAACGTGACGGTTCATGTTCAATTCTGATGCACAAATGATATAAATTAAAATCCCTAAATGCAGGCAAAGAAAGAGAAGAATGCGGTCAAAATGCAAATAAGAGGAATCTGCTCTACGTATGAGCGTCAACTCCTAGAGTATGTTTCTTTCATGCTTGCTTGACACACGAGACTCTTTGGTTTAATGTCTTTCACTGTGGTTCCATGTGAAATTCAGGGGTTAAATACTGATCTAGGTTGAGCCGCAACACTGCCTTGAGATTTATGCAAGTTTCCCACAAAAAATTAGTTGTAATGTAATTGTTAGTTGTTCTTAATCCTCTATAATATTACTAAGCAGTTGACTGCCTTAGAACAATTTGTTGATTCAACCCATGGGATGTGTATTTCCCATACAAATTGATTACTGACTACATTATTTGATCATTTGCTAGAATATCTAGAATCCCTAATGGCGAAAAATATTTAAATAAGGATTCAGATATGGAAGATCAAATAGACATTGGGTGAGTTTTGTGTCACTATTTGCTGCTTATCCACCAGTTTGATCTTGTTTACTTTCTGTTTCCACGTCCTTGGTGGCTGAATATTACTTTTTCCTGGTTACTTCAGGTCTGTATTGTATGACATAGACAATGACTGCGAGAAAAAGGATTTAGAAATAAGAAATCTTTTACAAGAAGTAAGAAACAATCACCGAGGGAAAGAATCAGAGATTAGGGATCTGAAAGAACAGGTTGCAAAACTCAGCAGCTTGGTTAGACAATTAGATATGCCAAAAGAACCCAGAAATAAAATGCAGGTATTGCTTATAGCTTCTTTACAACACATCTCCTCCATTTGATGATCGAGTGATATTGACATTGATTGCCAATCACATGCCTACTTAAAAATAATTTACCTAATGAGGGGAACGGGGTTCTTGGTCAAGGCAATGCCTCAATGTAAATTGTGATTATTACTTTCAGTTTTGCTGACTTTCACGCTACATTATGTATTGCTCGTGTAACTGTGTTAGAAATCCAATTGTTAGCAAATGATCTGCATACTTTGTCCATATAACTATTATCACAATGTATTGCATTCACAAGTCGTTCATTGATGAAGTCCAAAGTGTGTAGAAAATGTTTTCCTGATTCTTTGAATTTTTCCTGATAATTGGCAGAACTCAACTTTAAAGGGTGTCTCAGTTGTTAAACAAATAAATGTAAGCATTCTTTAACTTTATGATACTCAGGCATGCTGAACATGTAAGACTTATGATTCATTTGTTGATAATATTAGGATTCAGGGAGCTCCAATAACTCTGGTTCTTTTGGAATAAAGGGTGGCATATCAGACACAAACTCAATTGGATTATCTCAGTCTGAGGGAACTGCTGAAGCTCAGAAAAATCATTCAAAAGATAGATGCTGCTCTTGCAGCAGCAATTCTACCTGTAAGACAAACAAGTGCAGATGCAGAGCGACTGGTGGAAGTTGCGGGCCATCATGTGGCTGTGCACCATCTAAGTGCGCCAACAGAGAAACTGTTTCCTTAAAGCAGGAGACAAGTCCAGAATCCGAGGTAATTGATGTCATAAAAACTTCTCCCAAACCTGATAATGCTGAGCACAGCAACTCGCTAGCTTCTCATGCTGCCATACTGCTTGAAAGTGCCTTCATTGCTGAAGAAGAGATCAATCATAATGCTCGGTCAAGGATTCCATTATCAGCTGTTGGAAACATCCGAGTAAGCTTTAATTCTGCATTTCGACTATCATTATCTTATCGTCAATGCATTTGAAATATTCTCCTTATATTTTAGTTTATATATCTCTATTTTTTTCACTCGCTTACAGGCTTCGTAAAATTGCAGAATAATGCAAATGTAACAACTAAACTTGCTATCGTGAAGAAGAATCAAAAATCCAAAGAGTCGGAAATCACTGTAACAGAAACGGATGTAGCAAGAAATCCCAAAAGAACACTAAGAGCTAGGAAGCAACAGAGTTATAATGAGTCTTAAATTTCCAGGCCAGTTATACCTTCATGATTGTGATATGAAGCTTTCTAATGTTTGTGCAAACAGTCATCAACTTCAGTCTTGACTAGCCGTGGCTTGTAATTTTAGTTGCCAATCCAGTTATATGAAGTGATTCTGAATAGATGACTTCATCTTACAGGTTACTTATTCTGAATAATCCATTATGGCAAAATAAATAAGGATTATCAATAAAAATGAAACGGAGGTGACCATCACATATAAAGCTGCAGTGTTATAACAATGGCTGCAAGTCATTACAACTGCCTGGGGAAGTTCAGATCCCAAGCTTTGAAACCCAATATTGAAGTTGACTAGCTACGCACTCTGAACCTGTGGACCCATAGGAACTAAAATTCTTTACTGAATTTTCCACACCAAGATATTGGTAGACATCCTCATCAAACACCGGGTTTATTGCTTTTAGCTCGTCGAGACTGAGATCCTGAAGCTGACAATTTTTGGCAACACAGTAAGCAACAGATCTCCCAACAATATCATGAGATGTCCTGAATGGTATCCCCTGCAATAGAATATTACATTTCAAAGTAAAATTTAGACACCATGTAATTAAAAAGAAAGGCAAAACTTTGACGTTATTCAAATTTTATTTTTATGATGACGAGGTCAAACCTTTTTCACAAGATAATCTGCCACTGTTGTGGCATCAAGATGACCAGCAGGCAATGCCTTTGTATTCTCTCAGAATTGAATGTAATGTTCTGAGCGAATTCTGATGATACTTCAAGCATTCCAATTATCGTCTTCACACTATCAAACACAGGTTCCTTGTCTTCCTGTAAGATAGCAAGAGAAGACATTGTCATCGTCAGCAATGCAAAGTTGGAGAATTTATATTTTACAAGTACGTTTAAGTAGTGCACCTGTAAATCACGATTGTAAGCATGAGGGAGACCTTTGCACAGTACAAGGAGAGTAACCAAGTCACCCACAACCCTGCAGACTTTCCCCGAACAAGCTCCATAGGATCTGGGTTTTTCTTTTGTGGCATTATGCTACTTCCAGTTGAGACTGAATCATTTGGAGTAATAAATCCGAATTCTTCAGATGCCCACAATACCCATTCTTCACCAAGTCGAGATAGGTGAATTGCAATGATTGAGTTAGCAGAAAGAAATTCCAAGACAAAGTCTCTGTCCGATACTGCATCAATACTGACATATAACAAATAAAATCAACAAATTCAAATGGGTGTTTAAACAGGAAAATAAGCGCGCTTGAATTTATCCCCCAAAAAATTACACAACCCCTCCAACACAAACAATATAAAATAAAGGATGCAGGATGAAATCTCTGTGCCTTTATGAAAGTAGCTTACCTGTTCCTCATTGGAGCAGTAAAACCCAAAGTTTCAGACGTCATAAATCTATCAATCGGGAGACCAGTGCCAGCTAAGGCACATGCACCCAGAGGGCAGAAGTTCAAATTGGCTCTACAATTGAGCAGCCGAATGGCATCACGATCAAGCTGAAAGCCGGAAAACAAGTTGTTCACAATATGAACAATATAACAGGACACATTTTTGAAACAAGTAAAATCAAACAAATAGATAACTCAGATAAAACCTGCTCAACATATGCCAGGAGAAGATGTGGCAGCAGAACTGGCTGTGCCCTTTGCAAATGTGTATAACCAGGAATAATCAGCCGATCATATTTTCAATGCAAGATTCACCAACGAAACCTTTACCAAAGACAACAACAAATCACTCAAACCATCTTACTTCATATTACAGAGCAAAAATATCAAGCCCCCACCTGCAGCCGCTCAATCGAGTTGACAATATTATCAATAGCATCTCGACACCACAACCGAAAATCCGTCGCCACTTGGTCATTCCTACTACGTGCAGTATGCAGTTTCTTCGCTGGCTCCCCAATTAAATCAGTTAGTGCGGCTTCAATATTCATATGCACATCCTCCCTATCAGACCGCCACACAAACTCTCCTGCTTTGATCCTTCTCTCAATCTCCTCCAACCCCTTCAGAATACTATCCCTATCACTCTCGCTCATCAATCCCTACAACAACAGAAATACAATGTAATTTCATTTATCAACGAACATTAAAAAACAAAAGTAATACTTGCAACATGTATTCATAACCTAAAAGTGCAGCCATTACCAAATCGTTTTAGAAACTACGAAATTCTTTCACACATAAGAATGTCCAAAATAATAGAAAAAGTGTTGTACATTTGTAAATTTCCATTAACTCTATCAGATTAAGTTACCATCAATCGATTTTATAAATTGATTGACTTCTTACACATACAATTTTGCATCTTCCTAGAAATTCTTGCCAGTTAAAAATGATGGTAGTTTAAAAGCAAATTGAAAACTGCAACATGTATGTACTCATCCACCAAGTGCCACTTCCAATTCATTTTTTGAACAACGAAATTTCCAAATACACACAAAATTAACATGATTTTTAGATAATATACATTAGTGTCTCAAAATTGTTCTCCAGGTGTAAGAAATCCGTACATTTGATCATATTTAGTTCGTGCCATTAGTCTACTTAAAATTTTAATTTTTATATGTATAATTTTACAGCTCTTGAAAGACTTAGTCCAGTTGACATCCATTATACACTATCTCATTGAAAAATTGAACTAATAAATAACCCTAAACATCAAACTATATTAAACCTGGGAAGCAAGCATTGTAGCATGAGCACGACTCCCCATAATATCCTGCTTGTACAGAGCTTTATCAAACGACACCGATTCAGTAAACTTCTCAACCGCATCCGTCACGCTCTCTTCAAACCTCCCACCCCATAGCTTCGTCTCCTTCTGCTTTAAATCCTCAGCTTCCATTTTAACACAGTGAATCTGCGGTACACTGGATCGACGATTCTGGTTGAAATTTGGGATTAAAAATGATGGCTTTATGTAAATGGGTTTCAAAGATGGGAGGAAAGGAGATGTAGGTGATCGCGTTGCGGCGTAAAATGATGAGGCGGAGGAGGCCATGAATGTCGCGGCGAATCGGAGAAGATGCTGAGGTCAGCAGTGCTGAGTTCGGCAGGGAAGGGTTTAGGGTTTGTTGGGCTGGGCCTGTGATCCACCTATTCGGCCCATTAAGGCCCATCAGAAATGTACGGACGATAGCGCAAAGCTATAAAGCCGGAAGCCGAAGTCGCTTCAGCGATGAAGGGCGATAAGCTCCGCAAATTGCAGTCTGCATTTCTCGAAACCCACTTTTAAAATCAGTAATTTTGATTTTTTTTATGATTTATATGTTTGGATTTGGTGTTTGGAATTGAAGCAGTTATACTAAGGAAGCTTTAGATGTGAGCGAGAAGCTGCTTGAATCAAATCCGGAAGTGTACACTGGATGGAATTGTAGGAAGCTTGCTGTGGAGTTTCAGTTAAGCCAACTTTAATCTGAAGGATTTGGTGGTACAAATCTCTTTATTTATTTGGAAGACTTTCATACAAGTTGATATAATTACTGAGTTTCTCCCTGTTTAACAAATGTCGTGCCAATCTCTCATAGTTGTTTGTCTGCTCAGTTTCAAATTAGTTGGAGTACTTGCTGCTTTTTACTAGTAACCCATAGCAATCGAGGTGTACGATATACATTCCTTGCCGTTTGGTTGAGAAGTTTCCACTGGAATTTGTTTTAGTTATAAAGATCAAAGACTGATCGAGTCAACAGGACCCAGAAGAGAATTGACCCAATCGAGTAAGAAGCCTTCTGAGTTAGAGAAAGGAATCTGATTTGGACAAATTTGGCAATGCAGAAATTCAGGAACTTAACAAGTAGAACAACAGACCCTTCTCTGACAACCTCCAGATTTTTATGAAATACTTTAACTGCAAAATGAGCAGAAAAGTCAGACCACTAGCAAAATCAAGCTAAGATATTTCAAACAGTTGATCAGTTCCACTCACCTATTCTGGATTTGAAACTGCTGGTTTGGTGATCCTCCTGTGACTGGTGTGAGTTCCAACCCATGACAACTGCCGCAAGGAAAACAGCCAAGACAGTAGCTAGAAAATATATTCTTTTCATCTCCGACTCTGATCCTCTTTTCTCCATATAGTGTTCGAGTTGTTGGAGAGGGATCTTTATGTGAAAATTCTCAGTATCTTGCTGTTCAGGGAATTTAACTTGAAGTGTTTGAAAATGTGCTGTGAAGCTGTGACATTTATAAGAGAAAAAATAAGCAGGTATGTAGTCACAAGTCTTGCTCAATACGCCTTGAATAATTAGCAACTTCCTTGGTGTGCAAATATTGATTTTAAGACTTGTATATTCAAGAAATAAAAATTCTCATCTCAACCTAATTATTTTATTGGGTTAATTACGAAAAACCACCCCCATAATAGGGAGTTTTTCACGGCACCACCCTTATAATGTGATATTACAGTAAACCATCTCTTTCTTTACTTCGTTATCATTTAACCACCTCTCCGTTAACAGAGATGGTGAAGTGATAACGGAAATGATTATAGAGGTGGTGAAATAGAAATTTATATATTATATGAGTGGTGTATTATAATAAAAATAATACTATTATATTCAAATTTTAAAATATTTAACAGAATATTTCACGGAATAGTGTCGAGGTGGTTAAATGATAATGGAATGATAAAAAGAGATCGTTTACTGTAATATCATTATAAAAATGGTTTCATGAAAAACTCTCTATTATGAGAGTGATTTTTCGTAATTATCCCTATTTTATTTGCTGCATTTTTAGACCTTTCTGTCTACTGCTAGTTTGAATGTTTGATAATGGCATTTAAACGTAGTTGATACAGATATTTGTGGACATGGTAAACAACATGTAAAATGTGACATATATAATTCTGATTCATGCCATTTGCGGAAATTGTTGGATATGAGCGAGTCATTTTTGTTTGATCATCCGATCATATGTGTATTAGTTCATAGGATGTCCTAGATAAATTACATCTTGGACAAGTTACATGTTTGTTTCATGGAAGACTTAAGCACTGACTGAGTCAAAGTCTTGTTTAAAAGCTGTCTGCACTGAGCATTTTGAATGGTGCATGATTTGCGTAGTAGCAGCTTCTCAAGGATTACAAAAAAACCTAAATTGGTATGACTCTGAATTGTCTTTGCATATTTACATGACTGTATCTTTGCTCATTTTATCAAAGAGTCATAACATATGAAACCCACTCAAATTAATATTGAATTTGAGTGTCTAATGCTACGGTGAAATGTACCTATACGCATGCTTTTGCTGACTTTTTTATGGATGAATGGTGGGACTTGACCTTGATCACACATTGACACGGTTTATATGGGCACATATCAAGCAGAAAATTTCCGCGCAAGTTCTTGTATGACATCTATCCCTGTTTGAATATTTGTCAATAACATGCATTGTGGACTTGTAAGTCTTAGAGAAGTGCCATAAAAGCTAGAGGACTTAACCATTTGCATCAATCCTTAAAATGACATGTTATCGTGCAAAAGGGTTTTAAATTAGATACTATAAACTCTCCTATGTTTCTCAAATTGTCTAAGTCGTAGGATTAATTAACAGAGATACCTAGAAATTGTGAAACAGTCAACCGATCCTAAACCAGTTAACTAACAATGGTTAATAGATTAGTTTGCCTAAACGACAATAAAAAGTTAGTTGCAATGTGCAACGGTAATAATAATCTAAACCGACTATTTCAAATTTCAAATTAATTTTAATTTTAGGAAACAATGCGTTTTGGAAATTTCCATATTTTTTATTTGTCGGTGTAAAAAACTCTATAAATATATGGGTCGGTCAACAGTTCAAGTCAAAATTAGGGTTTGGGATTCTCATCCGCACGGCAGCAATCGATTTCGATTCTTAGGCATTGTGGATCCTCATCGGCATCGTGGTTCTCATCGGCGTCGTGGATCCTCTTCGGCATCGTCCTTTTGTAAGTGTGATTTTTTTTCATGTTTGTATCGTATTAATTCGGTTGATGCCTCTGGGATGATTGCTATCTTTATGTGGTATAATCTGTCAAAGTTTGGCCGTCTTTGAGTATGTATTGAAAGAATCAATACATGGATTCAACATGCGTGCAAATATAATGAAATTATGTGTAACTATGTCTTTATGATGTGTGGTGTTTGCATAATTTGTGTGCTGAGTTTATGGGTTATGTGATAATTGAGTGACGGATTCCATAAAGGGAACTTTAGAACATGTGATGTACATGGCAGTGTGATTGGGAAGTACTGTGTAAATGGGTTGTGTGGGATGATGGAATTGGGGTTTATGTTAGGAGAATAGAGTGAGTAATGGGCATTCAATCTTCTGCATCCATTCTTGTTCTACATGACAGTGGCTTTACGTATAAAACTGGGTTGTGGCTTTATCTATAAAACTGAGATTGTGGCTTGGGAAGTACTGTGTAAATGGGTTGTGGGATGATGGAATTGGGGTTTATATTAGGATAATAGAGTGAGTAATGGGCATTCAATCTTCTGCGCCCATTCTTGTTCTATATCTTTAATGTATTTGGCAGTGGGTTGTGGCTTGGAAAATACTGTGTAAATGGGTTGTGGGATGATGGAATTGGAGTTTATATTAGGAGAATAGAATGAGTAATGGGCATTCAATCTTCTGCGCCCATTCTTGTTCTATATCTTTAATGTATTTGGCAGTGGCTTTAGGTTTAAAAGTGGGTTGTGGCTTATCTTTAAAACTGGGATTGTGGCTTGGAAAGTACTGTGTTAATGGTTCGTGGGATGATGGATTGGGGAACATATTAGGAGAATAGAATGAGTAATGGGCATTCAATCTTCTGCGCCCATTCTTGTTCTATATCTTTAATGTTTTTGGCAGTGGCTTTAGGTTTAAAAGTGGGTTGTGGCTTATCTTTAAAACTGGGATTGTGGCTTGGGAAGTACTGTGCAAATGGGTTGTGGGATGATGGATTTGGGGTTTATATTAACAGAATAGAATGAGTAATGGGCATTCAATCTTCTGCGCCCATTCTTGTTCTATATCTTTAATGTTTTTGGCAGTGGCTTTAGGTTTAAAACTGGATTACCGCTTTATCTTTAAAACTGAGATTGTGGCTTGGAAAATACTGTGTAAATGGGTTGTAGGATGATGGAATTGGGGTTTATATTAGGAGAATAGAGTGAGTAATGGGCATTCAATCTTCTGCGCCCATTCTTGTTCTATATCTTTAATGTTTTTGGCAGTGGCTTTAGGTTTAAAATTGGATTACCGCTTTATCTTTAAAACTGAGATTGTGGCTTGGAAAATACTGTGTAAATGGGTTGTGGGATGATGGAATTGGGGTTTATATTAGGAGAATAGAGTGAGTAATGGGCATTCAATCTTCTGCGTCCATTCTTGTTCTATATCTTTAATATATTTGGCAGTGGCTTTACGTTTAAAACTTGGTTGTGGCTTTATCTATAAAACTGAGATTGTGGCTTGGGAAGTACTGTGTAAGTGGATTGTGGGATAATGGAATTGGGATTTATATTAGGAGAATAGAGTGAGTAATGAGCATTCAATCTTCTGCGTCCATTCTTGTTCGATATCTTTAATATATTAGGCAGTGGCTTTAGGTTTAAAACTGGGTTGCGGCTTTATCTTGAAACTGGAGTTGTTGCTTGAAAACTGGCTTTGTGGTTTATCTTATAAAAAGAGTGAGGAATTCCATAAAGGGAACTTTTAGACCATGGATTGATCATCTATTGAGTTCATGAAACTCTACGATGTATGACTTTGGGGTTCGAAAGTTTTGTGTAATAGGATCATGGGCTTGGGGTTTATATAATGAGAATAGAGTGAGGAAATGGCCATTCAATCTTCTGCGACCTTTCCTCATTTTGTCCTTTTTTAATTCAGCTGTGGCAACACTATTAATCGAATCTGTTCTGATTGGAAAGTGAAGTATGTGCGGGTGTATGGGTTCTTATGAGAATAGAATGTTGGTTTTCCAAATGACAGGGCCAAAATAAAACGGCTAATTCAATTTTCTGCTGTCTCTCTTCATGTAAAAACATGAAAAAATTGGGTATGCTTTACTGTGCTTAATGGTCTCTCGTGTAAAGTAAATGTGGATACATGGGTTGAATCTATACTAATCGGAACGTTCTGTGTAAATTGGATGTTGGGCATGAGGTTTGTATTATGAGAATATAATGAGGAAATGGTCATTTAATCTTCCGCAACCTTTCCTCATTCTATTTTCAATTTGGCAGTAGCAAAACTATTACTCGAATATGTTCTGATGGGAAAGTGAAGTGTGAGAGGACTCATGAGCTTGTGACTTTCTTAAGGGAATTGGATGTGGAATTTCTAAATGCCAGGGTGAAATAGAATGGGACATTCAATCTTCTACACCCATTTTAATTCTTTTTGGGGGTTATATTATCACAAAAGAGTGAGGATTTTCCTGAAGAGAATTTTAAGAACATGGACTTTATAAGTGTTTGTCTGATGACTTAGTGACGCTATGTGAGATTGAGATATATGGCGTTGTGGTTGGTAAGTGTTGTGTAAATGGGTTGATGGGTTTAGGGTTCATGTTTTGGGAATGTATTGTAGAAATGCTCATTCAATCTTCTGCTATCGTTTTTCATTTAGCAGTGAGAATACTAATTGAATTTGTTCTGATCGTAAAGTGAAGTATAAGTGGATACTTTGGTTACTGAATAAATATTAGAGAATCATCATTCTGGTAGATTGATATAGAAAGAGTGTGGAAATGATGGTGCTGGATGAGATTCTGGGCATGATTATATTGACAGTGGTGTACTTGAGATTGTACTTGATGATGGGATCGATGGATGTGTACAGACTACATTCGAGGAAGGATGAGGATGATAAAATTATAGTGACTAAGTCTGTTGTTCTTTCAGCAGATTGTTCAGCACCTTGGTGTTTCCATCTTGGTGCTTTTGGTATGTGGTATTTTTATGAAAACAATATAGCTTTGATTTGTTGAACAAGTGTGAGGTTGTCTTTTGGGTTATGTTTTGTTTCTGGGTATCAAGATTGAAGGTTGGTTCTGAAAATTTGTATGACTGAGGGGACCATGGAAGTTTATCGTAGTTGAAGAAAACTTTTAACATATGCTGTCCACATATCAGTTTTATTACAATCCCAAAGGTTATTATTTCGAGAGGCATATTCTAGTAGAATATCTATTCGATATAGATCATTTACCTTTATTTCTATGAATGAAGTTTCAGAACTTCATTCATAGAAATCGATTACTCCAATCACGTTTTTGGAAGATGGCTTTCGTGTACATGGTTACTGAGGTAAACTGAAACTTCTTGTTTAGAAAGCGCCTTGCTGTAGTTAAATGTATTTGATAGTGGCTTTAGCTTTAAAAGTGGGTTGCGGGTTTATCTTTAAAACTGGAGTTGTGGCTTGAGAACTGGCTTTGTGGTTCCCTACTGAGTTCATGAAACTCTACGATGTATGGCTTTGGGGTTGAAAAGTTCTGTGTAATAGGATCCTGGGCTTGGGGTTTATATAATGAGAATAGAGTGAAAAAATGGTCATTCAATCTTCTGCAACCTTTCCTCGTTTTATTCTCTTTTAATTCGGCAGTAGCAACACTATTAATCGAATATGTTCTGATTGGAAAGTGAAGATGAGTCAGTGTATGGATTAATGCTTTTCAAATTGACAGGGCCAAATAGAATGGCAAATTCAATTTACTGCAATCCTTCTTCATATAAAAACATGAAAAGATGTGTTATGCTTTACTGTGCTTAATGGTTCTCGCTTAAAGTAAATTTGGATACATGGGTTGAATTTATACTGCTCGGAACGTTCTGGGTAAATTGGATATTTAGCATGGATTTGCATAATGAGAATATTATGAATTGGGCAGAAGCAACACTATTACTAAATATGTTCTGATGGGGAAGTGACGTATAAGAGGACTCATGAGTTGGTGATTTTCATAAGGGAGTTGGATGGGGAATTTCTAAATGACAGCATTTAATTCTTTTTGAATCTGGTAGTGGCGGTTACATTTCAAAATGGGTTTGTGGGTTATATCATCAGAAAAGAGTGAGGATTTCCCTAAAGAGAACTTTCATAACATGGCTTTTATTAATGTTTGTCTGCTGAGTTAATGAAACTCTGTGAAACAATGTACATTTGAGATATATGCGTTGTGGTTGGTAAGTGTTGTGTAATGGGTTGACGGGTTTGGGGTTTATATTTTCGGAATGTATTAAGGAAATGCTCATTCAATCTTCTGCTAGCATTTTTCATTTGGCAGTGAGAACACTATTAATTAAATTTGTTCTGCAGAAAGAGTTTGAAAATGATGGATTTTATGGTGCTGGACAAGGTTATGGGAAAGATTCTGCAGATTGCGTGTACTTGGTATTGTACGTGAATGGGATCATAAAAATATAGTAACTAAGTCAGTTGTTAAAGGCTTGCTCTTGCAGTGATTGTTCAGGCTGTGTTGTTTCCATCTGAGTGCTTTTGGTATGTGGTATTTTTATGAAAATAATATAGCTTTGATTTGTCGAAGAAGAATGAGGTTGTCTTTCGGTTATATTTTGTTTCTGGGTACCAAGATTGAAGGTTGGTTTTGAAAAATTGTATGATTGAGGGGAACATGGAAGTTTATTGAAGTTGAAGAAAGCTTCTAAAATATCAGTTTGTTACAGTCCCTGAGCTATTATTTGGAAAGGCAAATATTAGTAGAAATTCTATTTGATATGGGATCATATGCCTTTACTACTATGAATGAAGTACTGAAACCTCGTGAGCTCGCCTTTAAAACTTAAAAGATATGGATGTGGAAATTCTGTTTCTAGCTCCCTTACGAGAGCGACTTCCAGTTTTTAGCGAGCATTGTCCTTTTGCCTTGATTTATATGAGCTTCTGGACAGCAATTGTAGCTGGATGCGTGAAACTCCTAAGGGTTGGTGGCGATCTTTTGGCTCATTGTGACTTGCAAATTATCACTGTTTCGTCGTGGTTGAACCTGTCTTGCTATTTGATGTGTTTGCTCCTGAATGTAACCCTTGGTAATATGTTGTGATAGGAAGGTCTGCTGCACAGGCAGTGACAACGCTCCAAACTATACTGGCCTCAGTTGGTGCATAACCAGCTGTAGGAATGGCTGAACCAGATATGTTTCTAGATACCTGTCTTGACAGAAAAGGGTTCACTCAGTGAGTACTGAAGTCCTCAAGCTCAAACAAATCTGAACTAACATCACTATCAGACTCAGCATAGAATATTCCACCGGAAATTGTTGGGAATGGGATCACAGTTTCAGATGTTTTATGAAGCTCATCCTCCCAAGGTTTTGTCTCGAAACCGAAGGTTTTATCTTTTCTAGTCCATGAAACCCAAAGATATCTATTGACTTTCTTGGAGAAATCAATGATGTCTTTCTTGGACAAATACCCTTGAGCATTGGCTCCTTTGCAGCTGATTGGCTGATAGTAAGTTGACGCAGCTCTCATATTCCTCAACTGGTACAGAGTACAGAGTGCTTGTCAGAACAGGCACACTTGCATCTGAAGCTGCCCAAGTATCCTCCTCTCCCTTGCATTTTACTATCTTTATAAACAGATTGATTCATACCTGCTCTTCTGGCTATTCCCGCTTGAGCCAGACCGCACACTCATAGCTCTAGACTGGATGGACTTAATGGGGTTGTCTGCATAACTCAGTACCATTGGCGTTACAGGCTTCTCGCAAACTTTTGCCTTCTCATCCAACCCCTCATCGAAGTATTTATCAGCACTAAACACTCCAATCTCTCCATCATCTTCACCAACCTTGCTCAAAACTCTGCTCAGCTCCATTCAGGTACGTCGAAAACGAAGGATCCCTGAGACCCTTCTCAGTACCAGTACGAAAGCAATGTGAGCTGGCCGCGTTGTGGGCTTTGACCTCTCGGCCCGGCCCACTTACACTTGGATCAACTGCTAGGATCCCTTTATTTTTTATGTGCTCCACTATTTTCTCTCAAGTTTAATAAGTTTATCTTCGTAGCTAAGCATGATTGAATCAAATGGTCCCCAAACCATTAAGAAGGGTGCACTTAAAAGACAAGACATCAATCATGGGACAGGCTAGGATAATCCTTCTTAAAGTTTCAATCTTATCTAACCTTAATTAGCCAGAGAGTTGGGTGTCAGAAAAAAAGTTTAATGATTCCAACTTTAAGGGTTCAATAATGTCGGTAGCTTAGTCATATGAATCATATTAGTATAAAAGGTAGCTCGGTTATGATAAAAACTAATATCATTTTTATAATTTAATGAAAATAATTATATATGAGGACATGAATCAAAAAGTAATGAAAATTTGTTTCGCCAAAGCCTTATGAGAGGCAAACGAGAACTCCATACCTTTGGCCTGCGTCCATCTCACTGCTACCATCTTGATCAACTAATCCGCTCGCGCTCCAAAACTTCCGAAAGACTCCATGTTGAAAGGTAGAAAAATAAGTTCATTCACTGAATAGCTAACCTCATACGTAGCAATCTTTTTGTCTTCCGCTCTCTTGGCCGCCAACTCTGACTAAAGAAAAACACAATCCAGATCAATTAAATCGCCGGATTAGCAGAGCTCTCGCCGGAGATGATGATCGGAAGTGTAAAAGATGTGTTATTGATTTCTTGGCTCCAAAGCCATATTTATACATCTGGTATTTTCACTTTGGTCCTCTAAGTTACACAAACTACAAATGACACCCAAAACTTAAATTACATTACAACCTCTAAACTACAAACATTTATACATCTGACCTATCTTTCAATTAGGGTTTGAGCTGGAATCTTGAGAAGAAATGCACACGCAGCAGCCCTCAATCGTGGTCGGCGAGCTCAGGTGGCGGAGTATCATTAATACCCCCCTCAAGCTCAACGTATGGAGCAGGTTCGAAATGTTGAGCTTGGAGCTCAGGTGGCGAAGTTGGTCAGCGAAGAGTGCCTTTGTGAACATGTCGGCCGGCTGGTCTTGAGTACTGAGATGGCGCGGAACGATAAGCCCAGAGGAAACATATTGGCGGATAACATGACAGTCAAGTTCCACATGTTTGGTTCTCTCGTGGAAGACTGGATTCTTTGCTATGTGAAGGGCAGCATTGCTGTCACAGAAGAGTGGAATGGGCGTCTGGATTGTGACCTGTAAGTCTTTGAGGAGTCGAGTGAGCCAGACCAATTCACAAGAAGTTTGGGCCATTGCCCTATACTCAGCTTCAGCAGATGAACGAGAAATGGTTGTCTGTTTCTTCGTCTTCCATGAAATCAAAGCTGAGCCCAAGGTGATGGAAAAACCAGTCACAGATCGTCTGGTAATGGGGCAAGAACCCCAATCTGCGTCACAAAAAGCTTCAAGATGAAGTGGTCGGCAGCTAGGATAAAATAGACCCTGCGCAGGAGCTGACTTCAGGTACCTTAGTACTTTATTTGCAGCTGTTAAATGATCCTCCGTAGGCTTAGCCATGAATTGTGATAAAACATGAACTGGATAGGACAGATCTGGTCGAGTAACTGTCAAGTATATTAACTGGCCAATTAACCTTCTGTATTCAGTAGGATCTGATAGAGGTGAGGCAGAGGATAGAGCTAGCTTTTGCTTTGTGTCCATCGGAATTAAGCTAGGCTTACAACCAAGCAACCCAGCCTTAGAAATTAGATCAAGAGCATACTTTCGTTGGTTTAGGAAAATCCCTTTTGATGAGCGAGCAACCTCAATGCCAAGAAAATAGTGTAGTGTACCTAGATCTTTGATTCTGAATTTCTCATGTAGAAAACTTTTGACTGATCCAATGAGTTGTTCAGAGGTTCCAGTAATAAGAACATCATCCACATAGACCAATAGAGCCAGAAATACCCCTGATCTGTTATAGGTAAATAACGAGTAGTCATTGAGACTTGGTGTGAAACCAAACTCAATTAAGGCGTCACTAAATTTGCTAAACCATTGTCTAGAAGCTTGTTTCAAGCCATATAGACTTTTTAATAGTTTGCAAACTTTTCCTTTAGATTTTTCTGTCTTGAAAAAACCAGTAGGTAATGTCATAAAAACCTCCTCATGTAGATCACCATGTAGAAAAGCATTGTTGACATCTAGTTGGTAGATAGGCCATTCTTTTGATGCAACAACAGCTAGTAGACTTCGAACTGAGTTCATTTTTACCACAGGAGCAAAGGTTTCGTGGTAGTCCAAGCCCTCTAGCTGTGTGTACCCTTTTGCTACTAAACGTGCCTTATACCGTTCTATAGAGCCATCTGAGTTGTGCTTTATTTTGAAAACCCATTTACACCCAACAACATTTTTCCCTGGAGGAAGATCAGAAATTTCCCAGGTGTTATTCTCCTTTAGTGCATTCAATTCATTCTGCATAGCCTGAACCCATCTAGGATCCTTACTGGCCTGGGTGTAGCTTGTAGGTTCTTCAGTAGATAAGACTTGAAGAGCAAATCTTTGAAATTTAGGAGAACAACCAGAATAATCTACTTGATCGGATATAGGATATTTGACTCTTGGAAGGATAGTGCAAACATAATCTTTTAGATGACCAGGTTTCTTAGGTTGTCTAGAAGATTTTCTGACCATCTGAGAAGAGTCAGGAAGTTGAGATATACTATCTGTAGTCTCTACTGTAGCCTCTGTAACTGGGATAAGATCCCTAGGATGATGTACTATGTCATCTGAGTCATCAAGAGTAGTCGGAAACGTTGGTAGGGGAACTTTGTCATTTTGTAGTTTAGTATTTTTGAAAGGAAAGATGTCTTCCCTGAATATAACATCACGACTGACTTGCACAGTGTGTGAATTCAGATCAAATATCTTGTAACCTTTTATTCCAAAAGGGTAACCAAGGAATATACAAGGATTTGCCCTGGTGTCAAATTTCCCTTTATTTGGAAGGTTGTTAGTAGCAAAGCATAAGCAACCAAATACTTTCAAATGACTGTAGGAAGGAATAGCTGAATTAAGTACCTCAAATGGCGTTTTGTTTTCAATAGTCACTGATGGCAATCTGTTTATGATGTATGTTGCAGTGAGGATGCAGTCACCCCAGAAGCAATCAGGAACATTGGATTGAAACTTTAAAGCTCTTCCTACCTCAAGTAAGTAGCGATGTTTTCTTTCAACAATTCCGTTCTGTTGAGGTGTATAAGAACATGTTCTCTGATGTATGCAACCTTTCTGTTTGAGAAATTCTGCAAATCTTGATGTGAGAAATTCAGTGCCATTGTCTGTTCTGAAAACATTGATGCACTTATCATATTGTGTCTTCACCATTGTGTAGAAACTGATGAGATTCTCAGTAACCTCAGTCTTAGAAACCATTAGTATGGTCCATGTAGCTCTTGAAAAATCATCGACAATAGTAAGGAAGTATTTCGCACCTGTTAATGTAGGAACTTTGAAAGGGCCCCAAACATCTGCATGTACGAGCTGAAATATTTTCTTAGTAGCTGTAGAACTGTCAGGAAAGTTTAATCGTGTTTGTCTGGCCAAAGGACAGATATCACAAGTCTGAGAATGAAAATGACAATCTAAATCAGAAATGTACTTTTTCATGCTACTTGACATTTTCTGAAAAGGAACATGGCCGAGCCTCCTGTGCCATAGATGAACTGAGTCTTGAATTCTTTGAGTAGTTAAGCATTTTCTGTATTCTGCTGGCTTGATCTGATATAGACCTTGTACGCACTTACCAGTCCACAAAATGCTCTTCTTTGTGTGGTCCTGAATACAATAACTGTCATCAGTAAATTCAAGAACCAGCTTTGAATCTTTAGCTAATTTTGCAACACTGATGAGGTTGAATTTGATGCTGGGAACTAATAAGACTCCTCTCAGTATTATGTATTTGTTCAGCTCACAATCCCCTGTAAACTCAACTGGTGCTTCTTGACCATTAGACAGATGAACATTATATGCATGGTGAACTGGTTTTAAATTTCTCAGTAAATGTCTGTAAGATGTTATGTGATCTGTTGCTCCAGTATCAATGACCCAGTCATTTTCACATATTTTCACAGATGCTAAGCAAGTTGTACCTGCAATATGAGTTGGCGCATGACTAGGAGCATTCAAGAAGGCCATTAGCTTGCTCAGTTGGTCCTGACTCATCTTAATGGAACTCAGATTTAATTCTTGACCAGAATCATTCTCTTGTCCTGTTGAACCTGTCAAATTATCATCAGTAACTATGACATTGTTAGCCATGCTTTTGTTACCTCTTTGGTTGTTCTGGGGATTGTTGCCCTTGTAAAGTTTATGATTTGGAGGATATCCATTCAATTTGTAGCAAAATTCTCTTGTATGACCTTTCATTTGACAATGATGACAGAATAAATCCTTTTTGTTCTTGTTCCCTTGTTGATTTCCAGAATTATTTCCTTTGTTTTGATTCTGTGACACATATAGTGCAGACATCTCTACAGCAGCAACTTTCTTGGAATTTCTTTGAGATTCTTCTTGGACCAGCATACCATACACCTCCTGAATTTTAGGTCTAGGGCTCATAGACAAAACTTGTGTTCTTATAGGTATGTACAGGTCATTTAGTCCCATTAAAAACTGTATGATCCTGTCTCTTGATCTTTTACTGTCCATAACTTTGGTAGACTTGCATCTGCCTCCCAATTCACACAACTCAAATTCATCAAGAGATTCCTCCTCTCCCCATAGTTTCTTTAATTTTCCATAGTATGTAGCAATACTCAACTCACCTTGATTGAGACCATTAATCTGTTGTCGTAGATTGAACAGTGCGACATCATTCGATGTACCAAAAAGCATTTGTAAATCACACCAAGCCTGAATGCAACTCCTGGAGTGTATCAAAGATTCACCAATTTCTTGAGAAACTGAGTTCATGATCCAGGACATAACCACAGCATTACATCTGTCCCAACGTTCTTGCTGATGTGATTCCTCCTCAGGTCTAGGTACTCTTCCCTTGACAAATCCTAGCTTCATCTTACCAGCAAGTGCCATTTCCATTGATATCTTCCAAGGTATGAAGTTTTCAATTCCGGTCAAACGATGTGTGACCATACAAGCACCTACGTTCTCATTGTTGCTAATGAATAAAGCATCATCATATGAATTCGACGAAGCATTCAACATCGCATCAGTGGACGTGTTTCCAGAATCCATTTCAAACAAAATCAAGAAACCTAAAGAATCTCAACTAACAAAGCTTCACTGTAATTCAGCGAAAAAACAGCACGAATACGTACCTAATTGGAACGATTCTGCTCTGATACCATAAAGAAAAACACAATCCAGATCAATTAAATCGCCGGATTAGCAGAGCTCTCGCCGGAGATGATGATCGGAAGTGTAAAAGATGTGTTATTGATTTCTTGGCTCCAAAGCCATATTTATACATCTGGTATTTTCACTTTGGTCCTCTAAGTTACACAAACTACAAATGACACCCAAAACTTAAATTACATTACAACCTCTAAACTACAAACATTTATACATCTGACCTATCTTTCAATTAGGGTTTGAGCTGGAATCTTGAGAAGAAATGCACACGCAGCAGCCCTCAATCGTGGTCGGCGAGCTCAGGTGGCGGAGTATCATTAATACTGACACTAGCTCTGCATCTCCCACAAAAAGAGATACAATAGATACACCTACACAGATTCTTACTAGCGTCTCATGCAAGTACAAAAATATTTGTTGGCTTCTCTCCCTCACCGCTATGTTGGAAGTATGCAACCCCCGCATGTCGTACAAGCTCGAGAATTCACGAACACATCGCGTCTGGTACGGTATTTGTCTATTTGAGAGTCAGACGATACGACGTCAGATTCATACTTAATAAAAAATGATACATTATAAATATAAGAGCTAAGATCAAAAGAGACAGTCAAAAAATAATTGTTGAGATTAACGTTTGAGATAATGTCATTTCGTCCTACAAAAAAATTAATTATTCTCATAAAACTTTTTCCTATACTTCTACATATTTACATTAATATGAATATTATAAGGTTATTTACCAATTTATTTATAAGTCTTTTAAGTTTTGGACTTGAAATTTACTTTAAATATTCCCACAATGCAAAATGTCATCTACCCATATGAATCTCAGTGGTGAGTTGCCCATGTGTCACAGCTCACAATGTCACTTTAAATAACACATGGTGGCTTTGTTCTATTCCTTTTATGCCAATATGTGTATGGAGAATGTGGAAACCTTAAAACTATCAAAAAAAGTGGAAACCTTAAAACCATGAAAAGAAGTGTCAACCTTAAAAATGCTAAAAGGAGACCGTATCTAACCTTGTAAGCGGCGACACATGGACATGGTGGTCCACTGCTACAATTTAGGGTGTATTCAATGTATTTATATCAAGTTTTTCATTTATACTTTTTTTTTAAGTTTCCAAATTTCTTGCTTAAATCAGTGATAGTAAATATCTGAATATATTTACAAATAATAATGCCGAAAGGGCATATCCGCCCACCAACCAAAAACAATCTGTAAAAGCAAAATACCTTAAACATAACAAACCTCCCAGTATAACCACGTGTCAGTGATCTATACGCATGTTAGATATTCCCGCATCACACATCCTATTCGTCCACGTGTCCAAAATTTAAAACCACTAGCTGTATTTACAACCCGCCAAAGCGGTTTTATCAAGCATTCCTCTTCATACATGAGCTAGCCTTCTCTACTTATGTCATGATCTGATCATCACTTATGTTGCTCTGCTAGGGACAGAGACATAAAATGACGACGAAGGCCGTGGCGATCTGAAAAGCCTCCGATCATCGGTAATAAATTCAGTTTGGTTCAATTTCTTGCGATGGATTTTGCGGATTTGGTTTTGGATTTGGATTGATCAATATGATATTTAAAATTAATAGCTGCAGAAAATTTGAAAGCTTGATTTGGAATTTTTTGAGGAGAATGGGGAGAGGAAAGGTTGTGATACAAAGGATTGACAACACGACAAATAGGCAAGTGACATTTTCGAAAAGGAGAAATGGGTTGCTGAAGAAGGCGAAGGAGCTAGCAATTTTGTGCGATGCGGAGGTCGGTGTTATGGTGTTCTCAAGCACGGGTAAACTCTATGAGTATGGCAGCTCCAGGTCAGTTTAGTTGAATTCTCCAATGCAATAACTTGAGAAATTTTGAGCTTACTTATGGTTATATCTATGTGCACTTGATGTGGTGTTTTGCGGAATTGTTCTTTCTGTTTCGGTATTTTTATAGAAGGGTATCCTTTCAGCATTCAGATTGTATCTCACTGATAGTAATTTAGATACTTGTGGTTGGTATATACCGCTACCGGCCAGTTTGTGACAAGCTACTCCCTATTTTATTTTTTGCAGCATGAATTCAGTGATTGGGAGGTACCAGAACTCAAAAGAAGAGCAGCATAAACACATAAACTCATCTTTTGAAATTAAGGTATTCGTCTAGTTCCATTTTCAGATTATATTCATTCACCATTTCAACAGACAAATGAGTGTCAGCAGGATTCTTTATTGAAAAGGTTTTCAATTATAGTCTGCTAACTAGTCCATTTACTCTGCTAGTTATGGCAAAGAGAGGTCGATATGCTTCGACAGCAACTCCAGAGCTTACAAGAAGGTCACAGGTTAGAAATCCTGTGAAATATACTTCTCCAAGAACTTACTTTCGTGTGCGAAGATATGAAAAATTTCCTTATTTTTGTCTTTGTATCAAAACAGGCAGTTGATGGGTGAAGACCTGACTAGCTTGGGTGTACAAGACCTACAAAATCTGGAGAATAAATTGGAGAAAAGTTTACGGAGCATCCGGACGCAGAAGGTACTTTATTCACACTACTGTATAACTCTAACCAGATGTCTGAAATCCCTTCTGCAATGCTAATGTTAATGCCTGCATCTTAGGAGCAACTCTTGATGTGTGAAATACAAGA
Organism: Sedum album; assembly: GCA_006409495.1. NCBI lineage: Eukaryota > Viridiplantae > Streptophyta > Magnoliopsida > Saxifragales > Crassulaceae > Sedum > Sedum album. Next base: position 110,051 of record QZGG01000163.1, on the reverse strand, counting down.
ACTCTACAAGAAGGTAATTAATACTCTGGCATATTCCTCAGATTATTGCTAGTAGTTGTTATTAAAGGATTTGACCATGAAAATTTTCAGGGCACTAGCATTCACAAAGAAAACTTAGAGCTTTACAATATGGTAACATTTGTTACTGGTAGCACATAGATGTAATGAGTACATCGGCATATCAGCGAATAATAGGATAAAGACTCAACTTTGTTTCAGGTTTATGTGACAAGAGATATGAATGGTGAAAATCGAGCTCCGACCATCAGACATGATATAAGCTTTGGAGAGGATGCAGAAGTACCTGTCCTTCTACAGCTTTGCCAGCCACAACATCAGAACTATATATGACTTTTGACCCCACTGCAACAGCAAAAAACACTCTACAATATTCATGGCGGATAACTATATGCAGGAGACTATGTTTGCACTAGCAGGTTTGCCGGAATCATGAGACCAGAGACACCCTTCCAACCATAAAACTTGCACACGTATGTATGATGTGTTTCTTTCTTTACTATCCTTCCATCGTTATGCGTTCATAAATCAATGAAGCAACTAAATGTTAAACAAATCTATCAGCATATGGGACTGCATGCATATACATATCGAAATCGTATGTACGCACATTTATGACAATTTTGTCTTATCCCCAAACCGTCTGACATGCATGTAGTTTCAGAGGCAATTTGGTAAAATATTTATGAATTACCAAAATGACCTTCAACACGCACACTTCAGTGAAGGGGTGTTCATCGGGCCGGGCCGGGCCGGGCCTCACCCTAAATTGCCAAGTCCGAGCCTAAAAAATCGGAAAATTTTCGGACTTTTGAAAAATTCGGGCCGGGCTTCCCGAAAATTCGAAAGCCCACGGATTTTGAAAAGCCCGTTGACTTAGGGCTTGACCGGGCCAAATCTGGCTTTTTACGGGCTTTTCAAAAATAAATAAATATAATTTTAATATTTATATCATTTTAAAATATTTTAAATAATTCATTATACCGCATAATTTTTAAAAAACAGGATTTCGAGTTGAAAGTTATTTTAAAGCCATAATTGACACACCTAAAATATTATTTACACATATCTGATATTTATATTTAATTATACATTAAACATATTACTTCATTTTTTATTATTTTGAAAAATAATAAAATTTGGCATGTATTAGAATTAATATTTCAAGCTTAATTTTATTATAGTCATATTTTTCATTTAAGTTAAAACTAGACTTGATTATTTAATATACATATATTATTGTATATTGTTGTACTCAAAATCAAATAATATATATTTTAAATTATACGAATTCGACACTAATTTTTATAAATCGTATAATTTTATCCACGTTTTTTTCTGGGCTTTTGTTCGGGCCGGGCTTTCGGGCCGAACAGGCTTGAAAGGACAAGCCCGAACCCGGCCCTAAGTCATCGGACTCGGGCCACCATCGAGCCGGTTAGTGGATCGGGCCGAACTTTTACCGGGCCGAGCCACCGGACTTTTATCGAGTTTTCAGACCAGCGGACCGTTTGGATACCCCTACTTCAGTGCACCAAACGGCAAATATGAAAACGATATAACTTTTTTTGTACAAGCGGCCCACTCGCTTTAAGATCCACACGCACGGGTGAAGAAAGACAGAATTTACTTTCGATTAGTTTAAGATTTAAATGGGCCTTTTCACCCTCTTTCATGGCTTTTCAAATCCTGCCGGCCCATCATGATTTCCATTCCACAGTGCAAATCAAAGCCTAGATTTCATAGCCATGCCATGCATTTTTTTATTAATTGTTCTATTAGATATTACAACTGTTCATTGTTTGAATATGATTTATTTAAAATTTAGTAGTGTCATTTTATTCCAAATTTGTACATTTATGAGTCAGACTTGTAAAGTGGTGAGCAATGCATATGTTTTAGTGGTCATGCATCATTAACACTTGTTTTATGAGTGACTGTTTTGGTGGGCATGAAGTCGATCATGACTTTTGATTAGCTGATGAGATTTGTTACATAATTATAATGTAGCACTTTAACTAACTATCGTTCACTTTGCAAACATTGATGACAATATTAAAAGCTGTGTCTGTGTTAATGACAATTACAGTCACATTTTTGTACAAGTTTTCAAAAAGTTAAATGAGACATTAGGTTTGGTTTATGTAAAGTGAAAGTAGAGAAATCTGAGTAGAAACAGTCAACATTCTATTTTTAACATATCTTGTACTCGTCCTCTTTCTAGCCGTTAATGCGAAGTGACCAAACTTCAATTAAAGGCCACTTATTTTCATGCAACTCATTCGTTTTAGTTTCATTCAATGTACTGTGATGCATGCATGCCTGTAAATAGAAAATAATATATTCATAAAATATGAAGTTGGAGATGGGTGGTGAGGACTGAGCACCAGTGGCGGAACCAGGGGGGCGGAGGGGGCTGGAGCCCCGGCGAGGAAATTTTTTTTTTTTTTTTACCAGGTATAATTTATCATAATTCGATTTGGAGCCCCGGGTAAAGTAATTATTTGAGCCCCGGCTGAAAAAATTATTAGAGCCCCAGCTAAAAAAATTATTTGAGCCCCCCCTAAAAAAATTATTTGAGCCCCGGCGAATATTCCGTCCTCCGTCCTAAGCTTTTGAGCCCCGGCGAATATTTCGTCCCGGTTCCGCCACTGCTGAGCACTGAGGTTCACATGAAGTCATGAATGAGAGAACGCCGTTTAAGGAGGCACGTTTATCAATAAGCTTTAAAGTCTGTCTGTCTCTGTGTTTCTGCAAAACTGCAACGCCGTTTAATATGTCAGATGTATCGCTAACGGATTATGCCAGGGAATCGCTGTGACGGGAGTGTCGGAATCATCTTTGGTAATTTCGACAAATTATATTTTCATCCTTCAAGTTCATAGTTTTCAACTCCCAAGGACACACTAAACTACCGTCATTAAATCTTCAATTCATTGAAACGGGGTTAATTTGTAATTTCAATATCAATCACTCTTGGTTATGTCTCTAATTAGCTTTCATTTTTAATGATCCTAATCTTAAATTTCGACAGTTTTTATTATTTTGAGACAATATCTTTTGTCACATAAAATGTTTTATCAAAACCATTACAACTAATTATCATCGTCTGACTGATATCTACATATATAATTGTTACATTAAATTATGAGAATAAACCACCTTTTTAATGACGTGTTTTTGAATACGATTCATTGCCGAACCTTCACGGTCTTAATTAAAAAGCTGGCGGCCAAAAGGACATTTATTCAATTGTTTGTACAGCGACAGCTGCCCTTCTGAACTGAGAATCGCCTCACCCTATTGCTTCTAGCTCAAATAATCACCCAGCTTCCTCCAACCGAAACCCAACACCATCATTACGACATTACTCCCTCAAAAAAATTACACATAAATTTATACAGAAATAATGTATTTATAAGAAAGGCTTGAACCGTCATCCGCTAAGATTAGAGATTAAATAACTGACGGTAAAATAATATGTTTAAGTGCACATGATATCAAGTTGTGGAACAATAATATGGACGTGGAAGATATGCGGGAAATAGAAAAACACGGTGTAAATATGGTTGACTTGAACGTGCACTAAAACATGTCAAATCATGGTCTCATGCATGAGATTGAATTTTTGGATCCAAATCATGAGCAAGTGATGGATTAGCAAATCAACTATTTTTCATCTCCCTACTTGTAAATACTAAATGCAGTCCTTTATAAATGCCAATTATTTACGCATTATGAAACCGGCAAATGATACACAAAATCAGAATCTTTTCGCAGAAGAATATTTTACTTGATTTGTTTTAATATCATTTCCTACCATGTGATATTCTGCTCAATAGAGATCAATAAAAATCATTAGTGTGTGTTACAGGGCAACCATAATTATATTATATAAAATATTTCCAAAATTTCAATTCAATTACCTTTACAAAAATCAATTGGAATGAATTTAAATTCAACTTTTTAATAAGATCCAAACAGTGCCTTAACTGCTAAGGCCTTAACTGCTAAGGCCTACCCATCAGGGATTAGCTCAGTTGGTAAGAGTCGGAGCTAAAGTGCCACTACTGGAACCAACCCGGGTTCGATTCCTGATGGGGGCAGGACAGAAGTTCTGCGGAGTAGGATACAGAAAAATAATTTAATGGGCTTGAGAATAGGAGTTGTTCATTCCTTGACCATTTAAAAAAAACTGCTAAGGCCTCATTTAAAAGCACCACATCACACATTATCACTGGAGCACACACATCCAAAAATCCTAAAATGGGATGGCGACGCGCCTTCTGCACCGGTCCACCTAAGTCTGCCGATCACGGCGGCGAATCTAACTCGAAGATCTTTAAATCAACTGAACCTCCTCCGACGACGACGATACGTAGCCCGAGGTTCGGTGGTAAGTTGAACTTCTTCACCTCCAGTAGCAATCCTTCTACTCCTAGACTCCGTTGCCGCACTTCCGAAACTGAATCGTCAAAGTCAACGACGACGACTCCGAGACCGAGGCCGTTGAAAAGTACTGACTCGTCGCCGATATCGCCTCTAAAGTTGTCTCTCTTCCGCAACAGCTTCCGCTCTCGGGTAAGATTTCGGTCAACGCCGACTTTGACCGAATGATTCATTCGTTTCTGATTATTTTTTTTCAAATTTTGAATTCGTAGAATGGATGCGGAGTGTGTGGGCAGAGCGTGAAGAGCGGGAGAGGCACGGCGGTTTACACGGCACAGTGCGGTCACGTGTTCCACTTTCCGTGCATAGCGACGCACGTGAGAGGCACGTCTAAGCTCACGTGCATAGTCTGCAACGTGGAGTGGAGCGACGAGCCGCTCCTCGCCGTCCATCAACGCCTTCCTTATGAATCTCAACGAAGTAACAACCCCAGCGCAGATATCGAGGTGAAGCAAGTCGTTTATAGCACGCCTAATACGCCGAAGCCTCCGCCGCGGTCTCCGTCGAGTTCATCGAAGCAATTTCATCACTACCAGAATCAGCCTGTTCAGGTCAAATGCTACGACGACGACGAGCCGCTGAGCGCTCCACTCGCTGGTATGTCGGTTTTCAAACCGATTCCGGAGACGGATGATGAAGGTGAGGAAAGGAGATCGACGGTTGAGATTCGATTGATGCCGGAATCGGCTCTGATTTCTACGAACTCGGATCATCAGACATGTGCGATGGTGTTAAGAGTGAAGGCGCCGCAGCTACCGGAGACGGCGAGGAAGAATAGGCATACGCCGCTTCTAGATGCTTCTAGACGTGCGCCGATTGATTTGGTGACGGTGTTGGATGTGAGTGGGAGTATGATGGGAGGGAAGATGCAGATGATGAGACGAGCCATGCGGCTGGTGATATCTTCACTCGGTCCGCAAGATCGGTTGTCTATTGTGGCGTTTTCCGCTGTGCCGAAACGGTTGTTTCCATTTCGAAGAATGACGCAGTCTGGTCAACGGGCTGCTAGGAGCATCGTTGACCGGTTAGAGTGTAGTCAAGGGTCGAGTGTAGGTGATGCATTGAGGAAGGCGAGTAAGGTGTTGGAAGGCAGGCGTGAGAGGAATCCTGTCGCTACTATCATTTTACTCTCTGATGGTCAGGATGACAGCCCAGAAAGCGGACTTCCTGTTACTCACCAGCCTTCACAACATTCTGCAACTCGCTTCGCTCATGTGGAAATACCCATTAACGCACCGGCGGATGATACATTTGCGAAATGGGTTGGAGGGTTGCTGAGTGTGGTGGTGCAGGACTTGAGGATTGAGTTGGGGTTTGCTAGTCATGGGTCAACTCCCCTGCAGGAAATCACTGCAGTTTATTGTAGCGATAGACAGTCATCGCTGTTAAACTCGAGCGTTGTTGCACTTGGGGATTTATATGCGGAGGAAGAGCGGGAATTGCTGGTGGAGTTACATGTCCCCATTGCTGCTATTAGGCAGGAGAAGTTTCTAACAGTGAAATACTCATATAAGGACCCTGCCACTCTAGACCGGATTACTTCTAACCAACAAGCATTCATCATTCCGCCGGCATGTTTAACACCGGGGATCCAGCGACTGAGGAATGTATTCATCAGCACACGAGCGGTAGCCGAGTCAAGACGGATACTCGAGCATGGCGAGTTTGCTAGTGCTCATAGACTGCTCTCCTCAGCTCGTGCATTGTTAATCCAGTCCGGATCCTCCATGTCAGCGGACGAATGTGTTCAAGTACTAGAAATGGAGATAATGGAGCTGGCTAGACGTAGGCAGGAGCAGCAGATGATTGAACAGGAAAGAATTGTGTCATCAATCCGCCGGCAACGTTTGGAATCCGGGCCACCCTCATCAGCTGGAAAAAAGATGTCATGGAGTAGAGTAAGCGACTTGCACGGCTTTGAAAATGCCAGATTCTAATTACTAAACAAATGCATTAGCTCAAATTAAGAATACGTACTCACATGGTCAATTAGTGACAGTGAGACTCGCAGAGGATATCTTGGGAAGGGGGCTCTACCTTTTACATAATAATTAAATCTTGGGTTTAGGCGCCATATGCATATGATAATAGTGATACAGCTTATGGTGAAGTGGCATCATCGTGCTCTCTATATAATGTGAGATTCCGTGCTCTGACTTTTGCCCATATGACATTATTAGTTATTTCTTCATAGATGACAAACATGCCATATTTGGTATACTTACTATTCAATTCGTTAGCCGTCCTTTGATTCTCTTGGTCTCTCTTGCCTTCCATATTGAAAACCCTGAGCCAAATGGCCTTTAGTTTACTGGGCCTCACAATTCTGAATGGGCTTCTCTGCATTCAAGGGATGAACTTTCTGTTTCATAGCGCAACTGCTTTTGTGACATTCAAATTTAAAAAAGGTGAAAGGAACAGATAGTGAAGATAAATGAAAACTGGGTGACTTTAACTTTGGGGCTCAAAGATGCATTATTCTATTATTTTCCAGCTGCATTGATGTCCAACTGCACATATCTAGATTCTCAGATGTCTAACAATACCATTGTAAAAGCTACATTCATCTTATGCTCCTAATTCATGGCTGTTCTACACCACTTGTTGCTCCTCCATCTCATTGTTTTCTTTAGTTCTAATTTCTCACAAAGTCTATCTTCAGATCCATTATTGTTCGATGATGTCCCAGTTGGGGTAACTGAGAGTCATCCAAAGGTCCAGCTCTCAGTTTACTATGAAGCTCTCTGTCCTTATTGTGGTAATTTTATACTCAACCAGCTTGTGGAGTTGTTCAAGACCGATATAGCTCAAATAGTAAATCTGAGACTCATTCCTTGGGGGAATGCCAGCGTCAAGGACAAGTCCATTATCACTTGTCAGGTAATTAAGCAATATTGGTGTTCAGTAAGTTCCCATTAATTCCCTTGAACATGCCATTTACCAAATTGCATTGCAGCATGGGCCAGATGAGTGCAGGTTGAACACCATTGAAGCTTGTACAATTCAGACATGGCCGGATTTTGTACGTAATCCTCTTTCAGATCTTCATTACTTTGACGCACATTGTTATGATTATGAACATGATACACTAGTTCAGACATCAGAATGTAACAAATATTTATTTGAGTCCACCATGTTACAATGTATGTGCAGAGAAGGCATTATGGATTGATTCATTGCATAGAGAGGCTTGTCTTCACCAAGAAACAAAAGAAGCTGCATTCTTGTTTTGAAACAGCCAATGAATGGCAGACCTTACAGACTTGCTACAACAGTGGGCTTGGAACACAGGTTATATAACTTGACCAACATGTTGTATTCATTCATTTTCTCTCCGCTTTCGATCTGACTTGAAATAACACATTTCTGCAGCTGGATTTGAAGTATGCTGATGAAACTAGTCACCTGAATCCACCACTCCAGTTTGTTCCTTGGGTGGTTGTAAATGGTCAAGCCTTGATGGATGTTAGTGACCCTTAAACTACTGACCAATGCACAAATTTGAATTACTTTCATCTTCTTGCATCTAATGTTGCTTCTGTTCTTTCGAACTTCACAGGATTATGGAAATTTCCTTGCTTATGTCTGCAGGGCCTACGACGGTCCAAAACCCGAAGGTTGCAGCAGATGAGTTCAGCAGAAAGTTATCCAAACTCTCAATAAGGTAGAAGAAAACAAGCCTTAGAAATCTAGGCCGTCTAGAGAAGTTACAATGTGCCTAATTCTGGCTAACTAAATGTGTTACTAAACTAAATAGTCAATGATAATGTTACATGTTAGCAATTTCATCCGAGCGATCAAAACATTCTCAGTGCTTCCAACATCACTCTCTATAATTTGTCTTGCGCAATCAAATGTATGCTTCTAGTAACGCTCTTAACAAAAAGTTGTATAAGAAAAAATGTATAATTTTTAACTTGTGATTCAAGTCTAGAATTTAGCTAAAGTTTAGAAGGAAAACATTGAGTGGAATTAGATTTAAGAATGTTCTTGACTTGTGATGCAAATCAAGTATTTTGGCTAAAGAGAGCAGAAAATAGGAGTTGACCAGTTGCGTCAAAATCATAGTGGCTTTCATTAATAGCCTAACTTAACGCGTCAGGAGCACAAAGGCTTTCATCAGTTGCGTTGGTTGAAAGCATTGGACAATTCCATTTGGCCAAATTCAGTTATATAAGTTTGATGTGTATGTAGATGATGACAATTGCATTTGAAACTAAGGTGAGGGACAGTGTAGTTGAAAGGTACACAACTGTGTGGAAATTATGTAGCCAATCATGGGTCTACTCGAGTCAATCAGTCCTAATTTATACGACCACGCCCTCATCTAACTTGTATCCCATTTTGGACTTTATGCTCCCCTTTTTTATTTCATTTTTTGGTTACATTATCACATTAATGGCTTACTCATAAACTTTGCTTCTAGAAGATAATGACAAATGTGGAAAGCCAATGGTATTTTAGATTTATTGTAATTTAAGGGTTCACTCAAAACTACATAGAGTTATAGGATAAATCATCAAAATGACGTCGTTTTGGTACTCACAGTAAATAGCTGCACAACACGGCCACCGGATCCGATTCCCAATTTAATAAGCATGCTGTAAATCTATAAAAAGGATGAATAATTTTTATTGGAGATATCTTATGTGCACGTGTGGCAACGGGTGGCAAAAACAGTAATGGCTGAAAGATGAAAGAAAGCAGTTAGGCAGAACAAGACGGACATAAGCAAGATGAAGTCAACTTAGGCTGCCCGATTCTGATCGTATACACTTCCGTGTTCGGACTTGCCTCTGTCTCCATATTCTCACTCAACTCAAATCATTACTTTTCTTTCTTCTAAGCTTACAAAAATTATTAATTTAACCTAATTAAGATGACTTCTACTACTTAAAGTGGTTTACAAATTATGCAGACGATCTTGATTAACTGATATTCACTGATCCCATTTCAACCTCCTCCAATTTAGTCTCTTTCTTCCCAAACCCCATTCCAAACCTCCACACACTACCTTCAATCTCTCAGAGGACAGCCACCATGACGTCATCAAAACTCATCCTTTACTCACTAGCCCTTATCTCGATTGTATCAGCTATAGACAACAACCAAGTCCAAATCTTGCGAACAATCAAAACCTCGTTGCAACCATCAAATTCACAAACTTTAGCTACATGGAACAGCAACAACAACACCCAAGTTTGTACCTTTTTCGGAATCAAATGCGATTCAAAAAACATGGTCAGCGAAATCGACTTATCTAACCGAGCGTTGACCGGTACGCTACCTATCGACGCCATTTGTAACATAACTTCGCTAAAGAAGCTCGCTTTAGGATTCAACTCACTGAACGGCGAAGTGGGTCAGGGCTTAAACAACTGCGTAAGCCTCGAGTATCTTGATTTGGGTAACAATTTCTTCACCGGCACGTTTCCCGAGATTACCGGATTGAGTAACTTGCAGCATCTGTTTTTGAACAGAAGCGGTTTCACCGGTCAGTTTCCGTGGAAGTCATTGACCGGTTTGACTGAACTGATCACTTTGAGCGTTGGAGACAATCCATTCGACGTGTCGGAATTTCCGACAGAAACCTTAAAGTTGTCGAAATTGAAGAATATGTACATGTCCAACTGCTCCATCTCCGGCAAAATTCCTCCTCAAATCGGAGACTTGGCAGAGCTCGAGACGTTAGAGCTGTCGGACAACAAATTGACTGGTCCGATTCCGGTGGAATTCGGCAGGTTGAGTAAGCTATGGATGCTTGAGATGTACACCAATGGATTAACAGGCACGATTCCCAACACGTTTAGAAATCTGACGAATCTCAAAAAGCTTGATTTATCGACGAATAACATAACAGGGGATTTGTCAGAGCTGAAGTATTTAACGAATTTAACGACTATTCAGATGTTTGAGAATCAGCTCATCGGAGAGATTCCGGCAGAGTTTGGTGAGTTTAAACATCTCGTGAATCTATCACTTTATACAAACGCGTTGACCGGTCAACTCCCGGGGAAATTAGGATCATGGTCTGAGTTTCAATACGTCGACGTTTCGACGAATAATCTGACTGGGGAGATTCCTAAAGAGATGTGTAAGAAAGGGAAGATGTTTGCATTGCTGATGCTTGAGAATAATTTGAGTGGTGAGATTCCAGAGAGTTATGCGGAATGTGTGTCATTGAAGAGGTTTAGAGTCGGGCAGAATCGGCTGACCGGGCGAGTTCCGGAAGGGTTGTGGGGGCTGCCCGAGTTGAATATTTTGGATATTGAGCTGAATTTTCTTGAAGGTGAGATTGGGAAAGGCATTGGGAATGCGAGGAGATTGACGACTGTTTGGGCTGGGAATAATTTGCTGAGTGGTAAGATTCCGCCGGAGATAGTTCAGGCCACCGAGCTGGATGAGATTGATTTGAGGTTTAATAACTTGAACGGTGAGATTCCGGAGAGGATTGGTGCATTGAGGAAACTGAGTAGTTTGGATATACAGGGGAATCTGATTTCAGGACGGATTCCGGAGTCCATCGGAGAATGTGAGTATTTGAATAGTGTGAATATGTCGAGAAATAAGCTTACTGGAAAGATTCCGGATACCATTGGGAAGTTACCGGCTTTGAATTCACTGGACTTGTCGGACAACGAGCTTGTTGGAGAGATTCCGGTGAGTTTTTCTTCACTTCATTTTAGTTTCATTGATCTTTCAAACAATAGGCTGAGTGGAAGTGTGCCTAGCTTCTTGGAGAATTATAAAGGAAGTGTTGATGGAAACAGCGGTCTGTGCGGTGGAGAAATTGGGATGTTTCCGCCTTGTGCGGAGGCAAGGGGACGGAACTTTCAGACTCTGATTATATGCGTGGTGACGGGTTTAGCTGTGGTTGGATTTTTGTTGACGGTTTGGTTTCGGTTAAGGATGAAGCAGAAGCATGGCAGTACGGGGAGATTGTTGTCGTGGAAGATGAGGTCGTTTCAGGTGGTGGATTTCACAGAGGAGGAAATCATTGATTCGATCAAGCCGGAGAATCTGATAGGGAAAGGCGGTTCAGGGACTGTTTATAGAGTATCATTGGGCGGGAAATACTTTGCGGTGAAGCACATTTGGAACTATGATCCATCCATTGTTGCATCGGACGTAGCTTCTCCGATTCTGCAGCGGAGATCAGCTGTTTCAGAGATAGAGTCGGAGGTGGCGACGCTGAGCTCCATTCGTCACGTCAACGTGGTCAAACTGTACTGTTGCATTACGAGTGAGGAATCAAGTCTTTTGGTTTATGAGTATATGCCACGTGGCAGCTTGTGGGACAGGTTGCATATGTCGGAGAAGATGGAGTTGGATTGGGAAACGAGGTATGAGATTGCATTGGGCTCGGCCCGTGGGTTGGAGTATCTGCACCATGGCCTGACCCGACCCGTTTTGCATAGGGATGTGAAGTCTAGCAACATCTTGCTGGATGAGTTTTTCAAGCCAAGGATTGCAGATTTTGGTTTAGCCAAGATTGTTAACAGCGGTGGAGTCAGCAAGGATGCTTCTGGGCATGTCATTGCCGGAACTCATGGCTATATCGCTCCAGGTATGTGCATTGTCCTTCATCGAAAAGAAATAATTACATTAGTAACGTGATTTATACAACAAGTGATACTAAAAATTGTAATTGCAGAGTATGGATATATGTACAAGGTGAGTGAGAAGAGCGACGTGTACAGCTTTGGGGTGGTGCTGATGGAGCTGGTGACGGGAAAGAGGCCGATAGAGCCAGAGTTCGGGGAGAGCAAGGATATTGTATCATGGGTCTGCTGCAATATGAAGAACAAGGACAGTATAATGAGGTTGGTGGATTCAAGATTTCCGGATGTGTTTAAGGAGGAGGCTGAGAAGGTTTTGCGAATTGCGGTAATATGCACTGCTAGGCTGCCATCAATGAGACCAACTATGAGGAGTGTGGTGCAGATGCTGGAGGAGGCTGAGCCCTGCAAGATTATGAGAGTTGTTGTTAACAAGATGGATGCTGAGAGTAATGAGGGTACTTGCAATAGTAAAATCAATAGTAACTATTGAGCCTTTCTTAACAAAGAACTGGTTTCAGACAAGTAGGTAGAAGAGTCTTGTGTAGCTTGTAATGGTAAATGGTGCATTACATGCAAAAAACAATGAAGTCAATGCTCACATTTACAAATAGTAGAGGTAGTAACCAAGTACAATACATGAATAAAACATGAAGTTAAGCTCATTTGTCATCCATGATCTAACTTTTTATATGAAGCTTTAAATTCACATTGACAAATGACCAAATTTAAATATGTATCTAAACAAATCAAAATATTGAAAGAGCTTTAACCAATAAAGATTGGAAGTTGTATTCAATTGTTATGCTTAATCACATGTTCACGCATTGAAGAAGATTCATTCAAAGCAAAAATATGACCAAAGGAATAAGAATAATAACCTCTTTCTGCTGCTCTATGCATTTCAGAACTATAGTGGAAAACAGCATTACAGGTATTTCACTCAAGAGCTCTTACTAGCAAACTCTTACCAAAGCTATATGTAACAACTAACAAGATATGTGATGAACATAGGACTTACAGTGTTAGGTCTATAATCATTTTAGTAAATGGGAACTGGGATAATGGTGTTCCTGATAATAGTCATGACTTCACAAGATGCAGATGCTCATCACTTTGGCAGTGGCATACCTGAGTTAATACAATGAAATACAGTGTTAATGAACTGGATTTTGTCTTCTTTTTTCTATTAAAGAACCCAGGAACGTTTTCAAAAGTCTCTGCAATCAACTTGAATTATTTAAGTACTTCACAACTCGCATCTTTCTTTTTTCAGAAACAGTGAGTGGAGTCTACACTGATGCTGGAATCTGGATTGTATCTCAATCAATGGTGCTTAACCAACTCCTGTTCAAGAGAGGAATTATCAGAATTAACTTTAAAATCCACTAAAAATTCCGACAAAGTAAAGAAAGGCAACAATTAAAAGAAGCATAAAGATAACAAAGAATAGCACAATCAGGTCATATTACAGACTCAGCAAGGCATGCATACAAGCGTCTAGGGCTAGAATTTTCAAATCACTAAGTGGGAATCCAAGTTTAAATGAACCACCACATATTTCCTAGCATCAGGAAAAAAGCAACAAAAATCCTGGAAATGCATGATACTACAAGTTTATAAAATGCAGAGTAAATACTAATACTGTCAGATGGAGAAAATGTTTAAGAAGTTTTTCAGTCTACCAGAAGAGCTACTTCGACTGAAGCTGTTACTGGTCCATCCATCAATACGCTTCTATCAGATTTAAATGACTTCTTTTTCCTATAAGTGACAAGTGCGTATAGCATTATTAAAGAATCTTTGACCTCTGGCACATTAGAAAAACCAAGGTTTAACAAATTTATGATACCCTACCAAAAAATACAAATGTCATGTTTTTATGCTTTAGCACCTGATGAGTTTGGCCAATCGAAAAGGCATAAAATAGCTCACATGTCATTTAAGAAAATGAAAATAATTTGTAATCAGCTCACATCATCTAGCTTTATGCTTTCTTAACCTCATGCGGTGGAATTGGTCTCAGCTTCAACTTATTTATTAAAGCAAATGAAGTACAGATAAGTACCTTGCACAAACCCATGAAAACTTGATCAAACCATCATTAGAGTTCCTCCTGAATTCAAAACAAAGAAAATTAGAATCAGTAGATGTGCAATTATAAATCATTAGCAACCCACATAATTCCAATAAGACTCTCAAGGACAATGAAACTGATCCTGAATATCTAACAAGTGCCCTCAATTGCAGAAAATTGCAGCAGATATTTAGTACACAAAAAGCATCTCTTAAGAAGATTGAAATGCATAAAGTGACTTATTTGGTCTCACTATCCAGGGACCAAGAGATACTGAATTTTCAACTTAAAGCCAATGCACTACATTTATGCGCGAATATGATGCGCAGTCCAAATCTATTTCATACATCTATAAAGTTCATGATACCCTTTATAAATTGTAAACTTCTCACTCTTCATTTCTTACTCGCATACTGAAACGAGATAATGGCTAGTATTTTCATACCTTTCTTCGTACTACTAATTGCCTCACTTTACAATCCGTCTGGAGCAATGACCGACACCCAGCTTGAGTTCTTCGACTTGATGAAGAAGTCATTTTCAGGGGATGCATTGAAAGCTTGGGACTCAAAAGCATACTGCAATCATACAGGAATCAGTTGCGACATACAAGGCCATGTCACTAAAATTGACATCACTGGCTGGTCATTAACAGGAAAATTACCAGATTCCATCTGCTCATATCTACCGACGTTACAAATTTTGCGTATAGGCAATAACAAGCTTCAAGGAGAATTCCCGAATGGTATCACTAACTGCTCATTCTTAGAAGAACTTGATACTGGATCAGCACAACTCACTGGTGAACTGCCAAACATGAGTTCATTGAAATCACTCCGGCTACTGAACCTCTCATACAATCTTTTCACAGGTCACTTCCCAGTATCTATTACGAATCTTACAAAACTAGAGGAGCTGCACTTTAATGAAAATAGTGCTTTCGAGCTGTGGGAATTGCCTGAAGAAATAACAAGGTTGCAGAATTTAAGAGTGTGTAAACTAACAACATGTATGCTGCATGGTAAAATACCATCATGGATTGGAAACATGACTTCCCTTGTTGATCTAGAGCTAAGTGGGAATTATCTTTCTGGTGAGGTTCCTCGAGAGTTAGGCCAGCTTAGAAACCTCCGTAATCTTGAGCTTTACTACAACTTGTTGAGTGGTAGCATCCCAAGTGAAATTGGAAATCTAACCAAGCTGACTGATCTGGACATGTCTGTTAATCTGTTATCAGGAAAAATACCAGAATCCATCTGCAGACTACCTAAGCTCGAAGTCCTGCAATTTTACAACAACAGCCTCACTGGACCAATCCCGAGCATACTTGGTAACTCAACAGCTTTGGCGGCTCTGTCGGTATATGAGAACTTCCTAACAGGAGAGGTTCCGAAGGATCTTGGTAAGACTTCCCCTTTGGTTATCTTAGAATTGTCTGAGAACCAATTATCAGGGGCTTTGCCGGAAAGCGTGTGTAACAAAGGTAAGCTATCATACTTGCTCACCCTACAGAACAAATTTTCGGGAGAGATTCCTCAAACTTATGCAGCATGTGAGACACTTTTGAGGTTGCGTTTAAGTATAACCAGTTAACCGGCTTGATCCCCGAAAAATTACTAGGTTTGCCAAATGTTTACATCATTGACCTGGCGTATAATCACCTTCATGGTCCAATTGTCACGACATATCAATATGCTGCGAACCTGACTGAGTTGTTACTTCAGAGTAATAGATTTTCAGGCTTGTTGCCATCTGAAATTTCTCAAGCTTACAATCTGGTGAAGCTTGACCTCAGCAATAATATCCTCTCAGGATCCATACCTTCTTCGATAGGAAATCTAAAGAAGCTGAATCTTTTGATGTTACAAGATAATCGCTTGAACTCTACCATTCCAGAGTCGTTATCAACACTAAAGTCTCTCAATGTCCTAGACCTGGCCAACAACTTCTTGACAGGAAACATACCTCAAAGCCTAAGCAAGCTGTTGCCAAACTCGATAAATCTCAGAAATAATTTGCTCAGTGGCCCAATACCATCGGCTTTGCAGAGGGAGGAACCACTTGAGAGCTTTTCTGGAAATCCTGGCCTTTGCGTCTCGTTCCATCTAAAACCCTCTGATAAAAAGTTTCCAATGTGCAATGATGCTAGCAGAAGAAAAAGAGTAATTTTTCTCTGGATGACTGGCATAATAGTGGTGATTTCAATCTTTGGCACACTACTGACTCTAAGGCGTTGGCACCAAAGAAGACAAATGGCTAAATGAGCAATATAGACTCCCAAGCCCAACTTGATGATAGATTCCTAGTTGACCGTGATGTCTATAAATATATATTACAAATGAAGAACTTAATCGAGGGTCAAGAAGAATAATGGAGTGTTCAAAGTAGCGAGGGTGGAAGTTTAAATACTATCAGGGCTCGTCAAGGGGATGATGCTTCTGCATAACTCAGGTCTTGAAAGGAGTTTGAAACCAAATCAATAATTGGATTTACCAAGCCATCTGATATTCTGTAACTAGCACTTGTAATGTAAGAGCTTGGAATGGAACGTGATATGATAAATATCGGTGAAATACTAATGCTCAACATCTCAACTTCATCTAAAAAGGTACTCGTTTCCTGCATCAATTCCTTAGTAAACACCTAATGCCGCCCATCCAGAACCAAACACATGAATCGCACAACCAAATTAAGGCAAAAATCCCCAATTTCCAAGCCCTAATTTCAAATACTAACAAAAACACCACTCAGAATTACACAAGCTATAAGTATAAAATCGTAATACGATTGAACGAAACAATGAAATACCTCAGCTTGAATGACATTCGACGACTCGCCAGATCCGATTGCATGGTCAACTCTAGTCAACTTGGATTTTGGGTCATTACGGTATATCAATAAACTATGAGGGCTTTTGTCTAAATAAACAAACCTCCCGGGCAAATGAAAAAACTGCAGTATTGAGAGAGACACAAACGCGAACACAATGAAAACAGATAAATCACCGAGCACCAAAACCTTAACGGCGTATCCAACAATGGAGCCTTCCTCCAAAAGGGCGCTTTCGTTTTCTCTCACTAAACGCTCCCGAGCTCCCACTTCCGCCGACCTCCTCCGGTTCTCTTGCGGCCGGATGTTCAAGGCCTGGTGGTTGTTGCATGGTGCTTTGTGTGTGCGATCGGTGGTCGATCCGTTTGGTGTTCCTTGATTTTCTCATCAGCAGTGACGGCGGCCGGTTCCCTGACTTCATTCCTTCACCGCCGTCGTCGTTGGCTGATGTGCTGTCTGATATTGCTGTTACTGTTTATTTCGGTCTTGCTGGTTGGGTGGCTGGTTGTATAGCACCCTTTTGATGTTTGTTGTGCGACGGAGGTTGTCGCGGCGGGTGGTTGTTTTAGCTGTTCTTTGTGCAGCTTTTTGTTGACGGCTGGTGACCGCCATCGCCGACGCTGCTTCTGGTTGCGGTGGAGTTGTCCTATCTTTCGGTGTGGCTGCCTATCCTTCGGGTGGTGGGTGCCAACACCGGCGGTTGAGGGTGTTGTTGATCTGTCGGCAGCAACTCTCTTTTTCAGTCCGATGCTGTGCTGTCTGTGCAGCTTGATTCGGCTCACTTCCAGTTGGTTCCGCCGTCTCCTTCCCGGCTACTGGTGGCTGTATGGGTTGGTAGTTGTCTGGGTTAGTGGCTGTCTGGGTTGTCGGTGGAGTTTCCAGTGCCGCTTGTCGGCGGCGTCGATGCAGACTGTTGGTTGTGTCGGTGCCTTTGTCCGTGTCATGTTTTTCTTCTTCGCCACGTGTCCTACACCTGTCCACTTATTTCGATGAGATTAAGATCTGACGGATACGTGTCCTCTGGGAATGTTGCACAAGTTGATGTGTTCGTGTGTCCTCTGGGAATGTTGCACAAGTTGTTGATCACGTGTCCTTTGAAATGTCACGTGGACTTTGTTAAATTGACTTGGACTTTGTTGGCCTCTCAAGTTGATGAAATGTAGTGGGCCGTTGCAGTCATAAGCCCACTGGAGTCGCTTAATGGACAGATACTATTTTATTAACTGTGCGGCTCTTCAACAGATAATTGGTTCAGCTAATTGAACAGTCAGTTCAATTTGACTGAATCAATTCCTTTTAGTCCGTGTTGGGTTTTCTTTCCGAGGATATCTCCTTCGAAGTTCAACGTTATTATCTTATATTATCACTGCATTCTCGGATGTTAGTCATTATCTCGGACGTACTTTAGTTTTTTAGTTCATTTCATATTCTTTATGGGTACCGAGGCAAAGTACTCGGTTTAGTCATTATTTTCACTTTCTTAGCTATTTAGACTAGACTGAGTCAGACTAACTTTCAGTTAGCCTTTTAAGTCCTCGAATTGTACCTTCGGCCTTTGTGCCTTTCAATCAAAAAAAAACAATGGAGCCTTCCTCCATGAGCCACTATCATCTTCCACTAAATCATCACTATCCCTTCATCCCTACCTCCTTATAAAACCCCATCTCCATCCCGAAACCCTACACTTGAGACCTCAAACCCTTACAAATCCCCTAAACCCTAGGGCTCACAATCTATCCGCTACTCGAGTTTTCAGCGTTTATGATGTTGATGAAGATGGGTATTGAGTTCGTGGAGCTTGGAGCTGGTTTTTATCGGTTAAAGATTGAACCTTGATGAGATTTGAGATGTTGATGAGGGACTTTGGAGAGGCAGCGGCTGGGGAGAATGTAGCTGAAGAGGCAGACAGGATGGAGCCAGGCAGTTTTTTAGATATGCAAAAACACTTTCTCTGTTGTTCTCTTTTTTCATACATATATACAGTAGTTTGTTTCTAGGGAATTTTGAAATGTGGGTGGGCTCATAATTGAAGAAAGTTTGTTATTTTGACAGAGCTTACTTGGAAAATTACTGTGTCAGTCATTTATATACTATGCTCTTTTATGTAGATTTATGTATGTATCATGTATGCCTGTACGTCTTTTGTGTTAGCATGATGATCAGTATATGCAGTGATCAAAGAGGGATTCAGATTGGGAAAGATTAGAGTTTGAGGGTAATGTTAGTTTTTGATGGTGTGTTGGAGGGTTTGGTTGATAAGTGTTTTGGAAATTTAGGTGGAGTTTTTCTTGGTTTAAAAATGGTACCCATTTCTGTTAATGTGAATACTGTATTATTTATGTATATTGCCGTGATTTTTGTCCGGTTTATGTATATTGCCGTGATTTTTGTCCGGTTTATGTATATTGCCGTGATTTTTGTTTTCATTTGGAAAAGTTTTCCTTTTGCATTATTGTGCAAGGATATCTGTCTTTATTTGGATCATTGTATTTACTTACCGTTAGAAGTAGGTGAATGCTGCCCAATTAGTTTGTTTTTTGTGAACAATGTGTTCAGTCTGAGGGTGGGGTGGGCGTCTGATGATGCTCTGTAGTTTTGGTTTTGCTTGAAATGTTGATTTGTGTATGGGCTTCTGTTTGTTGGGTTAGAGAGGTATTGTGTTCGACAGATACTGAGCCAAATGGCTCGGACAGTAGAGTACAAATTTCTGTGGAAATTTCTGGATTTATTTTAATTTTTCATAATAATTCACAGAAGAGTACTCACGTATGCTCTAAACAATTTTCTGCAAAATTAAATTGTTAACATCGGCCGAGCTTCTCAACAAGGCTATTTTCAAGCTCCATTCTCTTCTTCATCAAGTGTGCATACTTGGAAACCAGTTCACTGTCTGCAGCACTCATTACTAGCTTGCAATTTAGAGATGATTTCTCCAACTTGCCATCATACACACTCTTCATGGGGACGAAACTGCCATTCTTGTTGCAAATCCAACCGTGTACTGCCCTTAAAGCAGCTCCAAGTGATGCCGAGTCTGCAAAATAATAGCTCACTTAGACTCATATGATATACCTTTGAGTTAGAAAGATTTCGGTGTTCAATCTCACCAGGTTGCTGCACGGTGTAAATTTCACATCCAAAAATTGAGCTTATGCATCGAAGAATGCTTTGGTTTGCAGAAGCTCCACCAGTTGCTATGATCCTTTTAGGTGGCGTGGGCATACCGAATCTTTCTGCATGAGCTCGCATTGATAAGAACTGACCTTCAATTATTGCACGAACCTGTAACAAAAAATATATAACTTTGAAAAACAATTGAAAATGACCATGGCCAATCAGTGTAGATCGAAAAACAAAACCTCTGAAGGAGGATCAAACTCTTGTACTTCTTTTGTTTTCATTCCATTCAACGATCCCATTGAAAAGTTTTCAACAATGTAGCGGTGAAATCCAACTGTAACCAAAAAAATACATGGATCAATACACGATGGAAGGTATGTTTCTAAAGAAAACTATAAACTCAATTTGAGGCAATGAAACAAAGAAACAAACCTGGAAGAGGAGGCAATATTTCGTGCTCCTTGTAGTAAAATCCAATCTTCCCATCTGTACATTATAAAAATTATATGCATTGAATCAGTTGAGTTACTAACTTCTTTAACGAGCGTAGCGAGAGTTAACCAACCATTGAGAGGTGCGGTTTGCTCCAGATATTTGTTGAAAACATCCCAGGACTTCTCGGCACAACGGTTGCGCACATCTGAATTAAACTTAATTTATAAACACTGATATGATTTTGAATGAAACAAGTTATGGAGACAAATAACGCGGCTAACAAACCTTCTCGAGTTAGAGAACCATTCTTGTAGACCAGCATGACCATATAGCTTTCAGTGTCTACAGGGTTGGGGAAGACATGACCTTCTAGTCGTGGTTTCAATTCATTTGTAATACCGAAAACCTAAGACGCAAAGCCAAGCAAATTAAATACCTCACAAAAACAAGGCGCCTACTTACATATACAGAGCCTAATTAAAAAAAATTGTGTGTGCACAGATCAAAAAACATATATAGTATTCACATATAAACTGGCTAAAATTCGGGTAAATTAATCTGATGAGAAATACAGGTTTTGCTTACTGTATCACTAGTACCAAGACTAATAGCAAGGTCTCCTGGAGAACTGAGAGTTAAACCTGCGCAACAAAAGGCCAAGGGTAAGCACTATTTGAGTAAAGTAACTAACAAAAATGTGATGGGACAACTGACACACCTGCTAAACTATTTGGGTTGTCCCCTGACCACTGAATAACCAAACATTTTTTGTCGAAGTGAAACCTAGAAAAAAGATCGAGATTTTGATTGTTAAGTCATGAGTGCACATCCGCTATGCTAGTTATGTGTAACCCAAAAATTAGTACTCTTTAAAAGATGATGTGAGATGATGATGGTGATGCAAACCTTTCCACAAAATAAGAAGAAATTGAACCAGCCACAGCATGAGCAGGCGCAAGCTCACCGAGTTTACCCGCCAAATCCGGAGCAGTAGCCTACGAAACATGTGTATGAAAATCGAGTTTGACACTAATCAAAATGTTTCTGTCGCTTGAAAAAAAGTTGAGTAGAATATTTAAACAGACCTCTAGAACTTCTTTCGACCATATCCTGTTCTTAATATCCATCAAATTCATCCCAGCGCCGTCTGTTTGGTCAATCCGCGCATACCCACCAATCAAAAGAGACGCAACAAAAGAGCTAACTAGCGAAATCCTCTCCGTCTTGTGATAAACATCAGGCTGGGTTTGGAAAATCCTTCGAATCTGAGGCCCGGTGAATCGCTCATATGCTCGAGAACCAGTAAGCTTTGACAATTCCATAGCTCCACCCAAAGCTTCCTCAATCTCTCTACATTGCATTGTTGTGCTACTATCCATCCATATTGGTGATTCATTGGTCGAAAACGCATCGCCAAACTGCTCCACCAACCGCTTCCTTGAGTCCAAAGACGACAATACCTTCTCACTTCCCGCTTTCCAGTACACACTTCCGTGCTGCTGCCCACTACCAGAAACAGCAACTACTTTACCGAAATCCAATTTTGCTTTTGACAACTTTTCAAGCACGAGATCCAGCGCTTCCACCCACATTATAGTTGGAGATACTATTCTCCCATCCACTTCTAAATCACGGTAAACCCCATCTTTAGTCTTGTAATGTGGCAACTCCGTATCGAAATGCACAGCCTCCGAGTGCACGATTTTCAGATTCGAGTCCAACACAGTAGCCTTCATTGACCTACGCAATCAAAATAAAAAAACGCATCCTTAATCATCAAACTCAGTTCATAACATTTAACAATAACAACCCATCGAAATGCCAATAGAAATAGTCCAAGTACTTCAATCCCATAAGGTTGCATCTTTGAAATCCAAAACCGAAAAAGATGAATTCTTTCAGTTTCAGCTATCAATGAATAGATAAATCAACAATAATGATCATCCCCAATCATGAACCCTAAAAACCCAATTCAATCAATTCCAAAACCAACCGAAGAATCAGCCAAACCCAATGAATAAAACCAAGTCACTTACTGCGTGGAGCTGTCAAAACCCAAAAAGAGAGCATCTTGAGGAAGTGAGTAATCCGCCATTTGAACTCGGAGGAGCAACTCTGATATCAACTCGACAACAAAAGCACGACTCTTTTCAAATCAATGATTATAGATTCTATTGTATTTATACGTATACGCAGGTTGCGATCTGAAAAAGATGGAATAGAAGAATTTGGATAAGGACAGGTAAATATGGGAGGAGAGAATCGGGTTTCGATCATTCCGATGATTGGATCCGACATTGAATGGATTATCCGTCGATCGCATGTTTTTCTCATTCTAATCCAAACGGTTCGGATTCCTAAATGGGCCAAATGCAGAAAGCCTGTCAAGGCCCATAATAAGTACTAAGGATATAAAATACTTATTCAATTGGTGTTTATGAATTTTTTAATTTAAACATCATTGTCTAGTACTCTAGTTAGTGGTTTTATGTTGTAGTTGTCTTTGGCTTTTCTTGCATGTGTGTATCCAAATCTTTATCGGCCAACAAAATATGACGTTGATTTGCAAAAGTTGTGGGTGGTCTTTTTGTTTAAATGTCATTCAAATGATTGATAATATTGGACGATCGAATTCACAGTTTTACAAATATTTACATGTCATATTGATCTTTTTTCCAAATGTAGTATAATTCATATTATTTTAGTAATGACACGACACTTAATAGACTTACTCAGCCAAGAAACTATAAAAGCTATTACCAAAAAATTCAACAAAAAGGCTGAATGTGAACTTTCTTAAACGGCTGAATCAAAATGATCAAATCCAACGTTATTAGGTCAAATATGTTACTACAAAACTTTAAAAAGTATCAAAATCGCCTCTTTCCTTCACTTTCTTAGTCATCATCGATCCAACTCTACTCCCCTAGACCTCAAAATCCAACTTTTCAATAGAAATCCGTCAAATTCAAACCCATAAAGTTCCACATTCCAAATCCTAATGATCAAAATCTGTATTTAATCAAAAAGTTAGAAAAAAACTAACCAAAAAATACTACTCCCTCCGTCCCATTATGAGTGTCTCATTTCCTTTTTGGATGTCCCAAAATGATCTTTCCATTTCCTAAAATAGAAACTTTTTTACCTCTACATTTACACTCTCTTTCATACTTTTATCCCACTCATTCTCTTTCTTACTTTTATCTCACATTTCAATTTTCTTAAAAACCGTGAAAGTTCTCAAATGGGACACTCAAAATGGGACGAAGGGAGTAATATAATCAAAAAGTCAAAAGGTGGACTTTTTCGCAAGAGGAAATCCAACGCAAGCCACATTCAATTTCCTTTGGGCCGAAGTAATCCAGCAGACTTTTGAAAGCCCAAATGCTGACGTGGCGTGCCGATTGCTGACTGGATTTTTCTTCTTCTCGCTCTTTACTTAGCGAACAAGTCACTTTTCTGCTTACGTGGCGGTTTTAAATCCGATTGCTTGAAACTCGTTGATTTTTTATTCTTTAAACCGACATGACCGCATAAAGCTGTTAAGGCCTCGTTTGGCTTCCCTATTAAGTTTAAATAATTTTATCATTATTAGATTGAAAAACCAAACACGGCGTTAGCTGGCGTATAAATATATTACAAACTTCGAAGTTTCAAGGTTACCCGAACACCGACTTAGCCCTCGTCTGCTCTACTCGACGCCGACCCGACCCGAAACCTCCGATTCCGTCGCGATCGTCGGCAAAGGCGCCGCCACAATGGAACCCAGCGCCAACAACGTTATATCACGCACGATCAGCGTCAGATTCCCGCGCGAATCAGAATCAAGGAATCGGGTCAATCGGACGGATTCGGTGCTGGAAAACTACGCGAATTTCAAGCGTAGTGGCTTACCAGAGCGAGTGATGTGGTTTGACGGAGAGGATTGGGTTGATTTGAAAGGGGAGGTGTTGGAGCGAGTGAAACTAGGGTTTAGGGAAGGTAGGGTTGTGGTGGAGGGAGAGATTTGTGGAGTGAGGTGTTTGATTGATTTTTTGAGGATGGTGTTGGTGGAGTTTGAGAATGGGAAAATGCGGTCTGTTGCTTGGATCGATGTTAACGGGAAGTGTTTCTTTCCTAAATCATTTGTTATAGAAGATGGAATTGACGAAAATGGGAGTAAGGAAGAAAAGGTCGAGAATGTGAGAATTGGAATTGAGTTGAGGTTGGGTGATGAGTCGAAATCGGGGAAGAGGAAACGCGGAGTTGAGGCTGAATTGGATAATGTAGGAGTTAGAGAAGATAGGGAGAATAGTGAGGGCAGTCAGTCTAGTAGTAACCGAGTGGTTGGTGAAGGGGGAAAGAGGCTGGCGAAGCGAGCGTTAACTGAAGTGGATAGTGGGGTAGCTAGGTGGCCTAATTGTAGATTGATGAGGGATGAGGAAAGGGGATGTGAAGTTGTGAAGAGTTTGTTTTTGGCTAAAGCGAGGACTGTGGATCCTAGTGTGGAAGTGACATCTGTGTGTGGCTTCGTTAGAAATGGTGGTACAGCGAGAGTTAGGTCTTTAGCATTTAATAAGTGTGTCCAACTGACTACCTCAGCGAGAGGGAAGGCAAATGTGGTATTTGCTTGGTTTGGGGCTACTGCTGAAGGTGTGGGGAGAATAATGGCTCATGGATTCCAGACGTTGAGTGATGTGAAAGAATGTAATGGTGTTGGCGTTCATCTACGTCCTATTAGCTTGCCTCACTTGAGGTGATATATTATTCTTGCCATATCGGTTCTTTTTACTTGTTGAATGGATCTTTTCTAGTCTTTAGTTCTCACTGATTTGATTGGTGAATGGTTGCTTTTATAGTATGATTGGACTAGAGCCAGATGAAAATGGCGAGAAGCATGCCATACTTTGCCGAGTTGTCCTTGGTAACGCTGAGAAAGTTGAGGCGGGGTCTAAACTGCAGTCTCCAACTAGTACTAAATTTGATAATGGTGTGGATGATCTTAAGAATCCAAGACAGTATATTGTGTGGGGTGCTAATATGATCACTCATATACTCCCTGAATGTGTCGTGAGCTTTAAATCTTCTGCTCATGTGTCAGGTAAATATTTAATCTTGAATTGAAGCTAACTGCATGTCTGTTATGAAAACCTATGAAAACTGTTTTCCGTTAGTATCAAATCCCCCCTGTATGTCTTGAACTCGAGCTAAATGGTATGATAAAAAAATAAATAGAGTTCATATTAAATATTTTTTCATTCTTTGCAGGAGAAACTGGAAGATCTTCTGTTGTAAATAGTTCTCACAATGTACCGATTTCATCTGTTCCTTTGTCAATGTTGATGTCCAAATTGCCAGAGTATCTTTCATCTTCCCAGACCAACGAGATCATGAAATTGCATAATGCATACAAGGTAAAGTTTAACCGATACATCTGTTCAAATGTGCTCAAAATAAGCTATGCTATATTATTATAAGGAATTTGTTACCAACCAAATTATCAGACAATTGAAACACGTGTCAGGCTCTTATACTTATTGCAAATTTTCCCATTTACAGATGGGAAGAGTAACAAAAGAGGGATTCATCAAAGGGGTACGCTCCATTTCAAGTGATAGGGTTCTTCATCTAGCCCTCTCGGCTTGTGGTGTGATGACCAACAAAAGATGAGCCACTGTACAGTTTGCATCTTCTCATCAATACATAAAACATATACTATGGAGTAGCTTCCTTACAAAATTTGATGACTACTATGAAGTTATTGGGAGGCTTATTAACCAATGGATGATATCCCAAGATTTATGAGAAAGGTTATACAGCTTCATAATCTGATTGATTGCGCTACCAATGGAGTCTTGCATTGTTGGTGAAACATATCTAGTTCTTTTTTGGACAAATTAATCGTAATCTTTGCATATGATATCACAGTTTCAAAATGTTTGGCAAAAAGCCCCCTTTATAGTTTTATATTCAATCTCCTTTAAATTCGGAGATAAAAGAGTGCTAAAATTATTAAAAGTGGACAATAAAAAGGAGATCTGAGGACTGGAGATACTGACATGCAGATCAAACCTTTAAGAAATAGGGGTGTCTATTTGGTCCGAAAGTTCAGAAAAAGTTCTACAGTTCGATCCGGTCTAAGTCCGTCTCGCATCTAAAGACGAAAAAAGTTCGAGCTCGAAAGTCACAGACCGGGTTAGGACTTGAATTCTAAAATCTGTTCGGCCCGAAAAAGTCTGGCCCAAAATTAGGCTCAAAAAAGTCCGAGTGAAAAGTTAATTTTTAAATATATATTATTTTCAAGTTTAAAGTATACAATATTTATGTTGGATATATAAAATTATGATAGCGAACAATGATATACAAACATTTTGTATCTACTTCGAAACGCATGTATAATTGTTCAGACTCAATATATTACAATTAAATTCAAAATATGAACTATTTGTTGAATATATTATTTAAAATTATTGTTATAATGGTTCATTCTTATAATTAAATTGATTTAAAAAATACGATTAAATTTAAAATTAAACCCGGTCAAATTCATCAAGCCCGGTCAAGCCAGAAAATCAATGGGCTTGAAAGGTCCGAGGACTTGACAATTTTGGGGAGGACGGTCCGAATTTTTTGAAAATATCCAATTATTTAGTGTTAAGTCGGACTCGAACCTTACATTTTAGGACTAGGACCGGCCCAGTCCGGACTATTGAACATCCTTATTAAGAAGTCACAGAACCTTCAACTCGCTCAAAACCATTTAAAACGTTATTT
This sequence comes from Sedum album, assembly GCA_006409495.1. Classification (NCBI taxonomy): domain Eukaryota; kingdom Viridiplantae; phylum Streptophyta; class Magnoliopsida; order Saxifragales; family Crassulaceae; genus Sedum; species Sedum album. The sequence goes on along the minus strand of QZGG01000163.1, from coordinate 82,811 downwards.
CCACTCCCATTTTCTCGGTCCCCACACATGTAAGCTACCTCATCAACATTGGCATTAGTTGCGTGAAGCTTTAGGATTGTTTGAATTTGCTTCTTGTTTGTAGTGGGTGAATGATCTCCATGTCACAAAATGAAGTATGAAGATTTGTTACATCTTCTACAAAATGAAATTCTTGATACTTCTTCAGGTTAACTTTTATATGAAATGTATCAGAATCACTGGACGAAGAATAAATTACAATACAACAAATCGAATCTCTGCATTCAAGTATCTATCTTTGTGCACAAAACATAACGGTATAATGGTCAGTAATTCGATTTTTGTGATCTCCGGTCTCAGAGATCGTTGGTTTCAATGCATCTCTATCCCATCTTCGAACGACGTAAAATATTTTTTTTAAATATATCCATTTTTGTAATGATTTTTGTTTCTTAAATCACAATACATTTTTGAAAAAAAATTCAAATTCTAGTGTATAGCAAATCATTGCTAACTTGTCTTAAACAAGTACCCCACATCTGTTGTTTTGTTTCAAATACCCATTTTTCAACATGGCACTAACGTGACATTCCTATCTCCAAGATACAGATATGCATCTCTAACAGTTCATCAGTCACTCCTTTTCATAATTTTCCAAAATCCAAATTTAAATTAATCAATATGTATAATTTAGGTTATTTAGTAGTCCAAATTCATATCGATATTAAATTTTATTTGAAAAATCAAACAATTTATTTTTCAATTATCTTACCAAGTAAAAGATTAAGAACGACATATATTTTATGTGAGATGGTTAAACGCAATCATAATTAAAAACGATTAATAATTCAACGGATGAGATTTAAACTTAAATAATCGTCAAATTCAATCACTCCGTATTTTTGCAAATCCAACCGTCTAATTTAATTTTAACCGTCAGATTTATCAAATTAATGCTTAAAATTAAGTCGTTTCATCTCACAAAAATATGAATCTTTATCATAATTGTAAATTATTAATTCACATAGCAAAAATAGCAAAAATAGCAAAATTGACATGTGGATGATGATGACAACTACAACCTTAGTCACTTTAAATATGTCCAGTTTTATCAACCCTTTCTTACAAAACCTTCATTGCCTTCTCCTTCCTTAATTCCACCATGATCAGAGCTGCAACTCGCCTGCACAATCCCATCAAGTCTCTTCCACATCGCCTCCCTTTCATCCAGGTCCGAATTTTACCTTTTGATTTTTTTTACATTTTGTTGTAAAACATTGATTGGCTCTGTGCATGTCCAGAAGATTAGAATCAGACTCAAGTTCGCCAATTTGAATTGAGTTGTGAATTTTAACAACTGGGTTTCGTGTCAAAATTGAACCTTGGATTAGTTTTCAATGAATTGTATCTGGGTTTTTGTTCAGTTTTGGTATCCAATTCAAAGATTCAATTTTTAGAAGATTGAATGAAAATGGCTTTAATTTTTCTGATAAGCAGAGTGGAGTGAGAATCTGGATTTGGGACTCAAGCGGCATCGTCAGTTCAGCCATCTTATGATTCATCAACTTACAGGTATTTCGAAGCTTTAAAATTTATGAATGCATGTCAGAATCTTAAGGTGATTTTCTTCAAGTTGTGTTGTGTTAATGCATGCTGGTTTTAGTGATGTGAATGAAGTTGAGTATGCGGACTTGGATTGGGACAACTTAGGATTTAGTCTTAAGCCGGCTGATTACATGTATGCAATGAAATGTGCGAAAGATGGTGCCTTTGAGAAAGGCGAGATTTGTCCTTATGGTAACATTGAAATCAGCCCTGCGGCCGGGGTGTTGAATTACGGTCAAGTAAGTAGAAATTGCGTTGCATTCTTGTAGACATTTTGGTAATGGGTTTAAGAGAAACTTTTTGATATCTAATTCTTGTGACTATTAGGCGATATATGAAGGTACAAAAGCGCAAAGGAGGCGAGATGGGAGAGTGTTGCTTTTCCGACCTGAACTGAATGCTGAAAGGATGAGGATCGGGGCTGAGAGGATGTGCATGCCATCACCTTCTGTTGATCAGTTTGTCGATGCAGTGAAACAAATAGCACAAGCCAATAAGAAATGGGTAATTTTCAAATCAGTTGACCTTTTGCTAAAGGCTTCTAAATTGGTGATTTTTTGGGAATTAGATGCTGAATATACAGTTTTTCGGAAAAAATCAAGGTTCCTCCGCCGGGTAAGGGATCTTTGTACATTAGGCCATTGCTGATGGGGACTGGACCAATTTTGGGGCTGGGGGCTGCCCCTGAGTACACATTTGTTGTCTATGCTTCCCCTGTTGGCAACTATTTCAAGGTAAGTGGGTTTCCCTAGCGCCATTTAGTTGGATGTTACGATGGGATGGCTGTTGGAAAATTTAAGTGCTGTGTTATGGTAGGAAGGATCAGCTCCGTTGAGTTTGTATGTGGAGGAAGAGTTTCATCGTGCTGCTCGTGGGGGCAGTGGAGGAGTCAAGAGCATCACTAACTATGCCCCGGTTAGTCCTATACTCCTATGTACCGCTCAACTTTGAAAACTGTGAGCAAATGCTATGCAGATTATGTAGTTTGAGTATGCTTTGATCAATTCTGGTTTACATAATGAATAGGTTTTGAAGCCTATGATCAGCGCAAAAAGCAGAGGATTTTCCGAAGTACTATATCTGGATTCAGTTGAGAAAAAGTATCTAGAAGAAGTTTCAGCCTGCAATGTTTTCATAACAAAGGTATGACTCAATTCCCTGTGTTATTCCATGACTATCGGAACTTTCCACGAAATCTGATTATCCAATATTATGTTCATCTTCAAAATCAGGGTAATGTCATATCCACACCCGCTGCTAGAGGAACTATTCTTGAAGGGATAACTAGGAAAAGTGTTATCGAAATCGCTAGGCTTTCGAACTACAAGGTATATAGACCACTTATCACTTTTCTCAAGTCCCATAATTCTGCTAAATGCTCAAAGCATTCTACAATGCAGGTCGAAGAAAGGTCTGTTGCAGTTGATGAGCTGTTTGACGCTGATGAAGTATTCTGCACTGGCACAGCAGTTGGTGTGGCAGGTGTAGGCAGCATAACATACAAGGGTCAAAGGTAAACTCGCCTCACAACATACATCAATAGATCATGTAACATTCACTTGATACTCATATCTACATGAATCTGTCCCATACTGCGAGGCTCCTTAAATCTACTTGTATGGTTTTTGCAGGATTGAATACAAGACTGGTCAGAAGTCTATATGCAGAGAGCTTCACACAACACTTGTTGGGATACAAAAGGGTCTAATTGAAGACAAGATGGGGTGGACAGTGGAGATTGATTGAGTGTTTCATGGGTTATATTTTAGGTGAAGAAACTTTGCATGTACAAAAACAACAATGCGAAGTGGCTTATGGGAGTTGTACTATTCATTTAGATTTGGTTTGAAGGTTTGGAGATGTGCAACCATTGTCATTGAGATTTGAGATCAATTGTTGTAAAAATGTTTTAATGTCACAAAACCACTCTGCATTGCTTCCAAAAAATCATTTAAACGGATAATTATGTTCTATGAATCTCTCTCACTTGTTTTCAAACATATAGTAGGCCGACCCATCAAAAGCCCAAATACTCATCCTCCGTCATCGAAGCCCAACCCAATAGCCCATTTACTCCCCGCCACAAGAATTGGCCAGGTTTGAAATCCAAGGAACCGCTGGCAAATCTTATTTCCTAATTTCTTGTAATATTGTCTCAATAAAATAATATATTGATCAAATATTATCAAAATCTGCAACTGGAAAATATGCCAAAATTATAAAAAATATTATATTTCCTTCCTCTTTTTTAGATGAAGATATTTCATTCCAGTTATAGAAGCAATAATTATCAACAAAAATTATTAGAAATTCAAATCAAATAAATTTACCACACACCTCAGTTCAATAAAAAGATAACTACACTCTGAAAATTTGATTGATCAGAAAGACAAGCAATGGAGCAAGAGATGAAAAAAGATGGTGAAGTTGAGGTACAAGAAATTGAAAAAGAGGGTCAAGTAGCTGAGGAAGGAATTGAGAAAGAGACTGTAGAAGCAGAAGCTGAAGCTGAAGCTGATCAACAGGAGACTAGGGATGGATTGCAGACATGGGTAGATTCGTTGCTTGATGCTGAGTTTTATGTTCCATGCGAATGTGGTACGTCTACGAAATGCGAAACTAACATGTTTTGCACTGAGTGTAAAGGGAAGGCATTTTGCGAAAAGTGTAGGAATGAAGGTCCACAGCATAGAGATCACACTCAAAAAGTCATTCAAGTATGTTTTGTAGATAATCCGTTCTGTGTCACATATCAGATATTAAGCTGACCGACTTTTTATATATTCGAATGTGTTTTTAGGTATATAAATCGTCACATGCAACTTGCTTTAGAAAGCAAGACATAATGAAGATGATGAATATTTCACTGATACAATCATTCATCAACAATTCTCACCATGTGATTTACATTCGACCTAGAAGATCCAACGGGCATCGAAACGGAGTCCAACCTGTCAACCGATGCGTGATTTGCTTGTGGGAGCTTAAGAGTGAAGCTGATATCTACTGTTCCATCTCTTGCAAGGTTGAGGGCATTAAAAGCAAGAAAGGGTGGAAATGTAGACACAAGGGGAGGCCACGTAGAGCTGCTGGTAATTATGGCTTTCAAAGATATTCTCCTTACGTGCTCTAGTTGAATTCTAATGTATAATGTATAGAGGAGTGTTCGATGAAGAATGCTGAACAAGTTGCAATTTTTGATATTTATAAAATACTTTCTTACAAAATGAACATGTTTTTAAGGAACACAACAAAAGTTAAAATGTAGATATTATATTATATTGGATTCAAGGAATTCACCTTACAATTGGCTGATTGCTTTTAATTTCATCAGTAATTGAAATTGCACCACAACAATCTGTTTACGTGTTTTAATGAGATAATTTTATTCAAGATTTATAAGAGAAAATGATTTTATTTATGATCTCATTTATGAGGAAACTTAATTTACTCTATCAATTTGGACTAAGTTGAATAAAAAGTTAGTCAAACTGAAGCATACAAACATAATTAAAACTTTTGAGGACTAAATTGCAAATTTATACTCTTCATGCTGACCAACGTTCGGCACCAATTGTATCTCCCTCATATTTTGTGCCCTAATCTCGAGAGTCTGCTCCGACCCTTTTATCCACTATTCTACCGATTCCGCTACGAAATAACTCTATGGACTTAAAGGAGGTAAATTTTCATGCAACTGGATTCCGATTTGTTGACAATTTTCGGAAACTGGGAGGTGACGTGGACGATAGTAGCTGGAGGGAGCTCTGGAAAGATTGGTAATTTCTATCCGGAATGATGCGAGGAGAGTAAATAAAGTGTTTGATTTAGGTTTTGGTGGATATGAAGTGAAATATTGTTTGCTTCGACTGGGGACGATGAAATTAGGGTTTGGATTCTTTGCTGTGAATATGAAAATGGTGGGTGTTAGCATCAGTTGCTTATAGTATTTATATAGGTTGGTGTCAGGAGACGAGTTTCTACGCATGCCTGCAATGTAGCTTCTTAAACTTCTGTTTATGATGATGACTTTGGATAAGAGAGGTAGCCTGATCCGGAGGATTTTGGAGCTAATTTTATGACATTACGGTGTTGATAGGATGAGGAGATTAAAAGTTATTATATATGGGAAATATGAAGTTTCCTGCCTGATTTACACGCTGATACTTCTTGCCGCTTGCCGTGGTGATGTCTGTCTTTCGCACTTGGATGCTTTATTTTGCTTCATGGATGACAGAACAAAAGGCTTAGAGGCCTTATAAGCAAGGTAAATGAAATCATGTTTACCAAGTTGGAGTGTGTAGTCTGTAGTGCAGACCCAACCATGAATTGTGCAACTCATAATGGTGAAATTACTTAAATCAATATCAATGTTTATGATGCGTTTGTAAAAATTTCAATTGATTTTCAGAATTCTGTTTTTAACTCGTAAGCTTACATTTCTGTTGATTTTATGTTAAACAGAATGTAACAATCATAAATGTAGCTGCCAAGTCTAACCACTTATTATGTGGTCCCTTAAGAGAAGTCCGGCAATGGTAGGAGAAAGTCTGTATTCGAAAATGCCATTCTGTTTCCTGTCACACAGTGATCGAGATAACCTGGTAAGAGGTCATTTTCATTTATTTTGTTTTCTATTTGGATTTGTAGATAAATGTTTAGGAATCAGAACAGAGGGTGAATGATACCACTCAAATCAAACTGTATGATAATATAGGTAGGATTAAACTTAAAATCAACTTTGGTCACCCATAACCCGTCTAAAACTTCTTAAATATATGCCCATCATTTCCTTGATAAAAAGGAAAGTTCTGAAACTTAACCAGAGGGTGGATTCCAATTGGTTACTAATTATGGTATCCTTGCCGTGTACTAAAAGGCCTAGTGTACTTTTATTTCATTTTGGCTTGATTTTGACTAGCCTAAAGAATCACCCATCTAGAAAAAAATGTATGAACAAGTTCATTGTTTCTGAAAAACAAACAATCTGAAACTAATTTAAACAACAAAATTAAATGCAGTATTAAATGGCTTTCATTTCACATTTTTCAAGCTTTTGAAAGTATTAATTTGTCAATTCCAATGAATTTATAGCTACAAATAACATACAAAAATTTCAATTTTCGATAACAAAATTAAAAATACTTATACAGTGAATGTCAAAGTTATCATTGATCATGAAATAATTTTCTCAAAGAAGGTACAAGTCCAAGAAAAAAGTGAAGAAATCATCAATAGAACTTGAGCTAAACCGCAGGTGTTTCTAGTAGATTTGCCTGAAGGCCAAGGTACATCGTGAGGAAATATTACTCGTAAGTTGTTAATGCGTTTACATTTACACACATATTTTAGCAATGTGGTAAGTTAAGTAACATATCATAGATATGATTTCAATTCAAACCCTTTTATTTATTTCCATAATCCTTGATTATACAGATCATTTGCAACTGTGTTCCTTTATCTATCATTTAAGGCTTATTTAGAATACTATTTTTTCAATTCTATTTGTACATACAGAAACACATTAATTTGGTGTCATTACGCATCTTGATTTACTAAAATAAATTTGAAAATCAAGGTTGGTGCTTTTTTGATAATTTAGGTTGGATCAGGACCATCAGATTGAAGAATAAAGAGATCCTCTTTTTTGAAGCTCTCACTAGTCATCATTCTCGATCCTTTCATCCCTGGTGGTGAGCTCCATTGCAATTGATTGCGATTTTCTCCTCTTGTAAAACAAAATTGCAGGGATTCACTGATGCGGATAAGCTGAGTGTCTTCATTATTGAAAGGTGTTTTAGTCTCTGGCTATTCTCCTGTTCTATAGGTGCATCATTTGTTTAAGGAGAAATGGGTTGATGAATCTCTAACTCTTTCATTGTCCGATTTCTGAGTACTTTTGGTATCTTTCTTTGTCAGATTAGGTGAACAAGCGCAAGCGATAAATTTTTACAGAGAGCTATGCAGTCAAGGGCTCCTTGGGGTGGCCCTCTGGAGATTCATGGATCAAACTCACCAACTGATGATGACCACAGTGAGAACTTTGACCATCCACAGTCCTCTCGCCAGCTTGATGCAATACAACAAAGCTGGCTATTAAAACCCCAAGAACCCAAAAACCAAAAGAAGTATGTTGATCTTGGAATCATCATTGTCAGCCAAAAGTTTTTCAAACGAACATTATGTGGGTTATTCCTTGCAGCTGCCATCACTGGTATTATAATTCTTATCATTAAGACAGTCCCACGGGGTCACATGAAGTATTCTCCCAGCAATTATACTATTGCATTGCAAAAAGCGCTCATGTTTTTTGATGCGCAGTATTCAGGGCCGCTTCCGAAACATTTTAATGTTTCTTGGAGGGGCGATTCTTGCTTGAATGACGGGAAGGGTGGCGGTTCGTGGACTGTTAGTCACAATCTGGTTGGTGGCTTCTATGATGGCCGAGATTCGATGAAATATAACTTTCCTGCATCCTTTGCGATGACTATGCTGAGTTGGAGTGTGATAGAATACAGCGCTCGGTATGAAGCCGACGGAGAATTAGACCATGTGAAGTCAATTATTAAATGGGGGACTGATTATTTTCTCAAGACTTTTGATTCCTACTCTAATAGAACAGTCGGGGTAATTGCATTGCAAGTTGGGGATACGACCAAGGGACACTGTTGGATAAGACCTGAGGACAACAATTCCCCTCGACCGGTTGCTACTTGTACTTCTTGCTCGGATTTGGCTGGAGAAATGGCAGCTGCTTTGGCTGCAGCTTCTATAGTCTTCAAGAATGATGATGCTTTCTACTCAGAAAAACTTGTCAATGGTTCTAGAAAGTTATTTAAGTTTGCCAGGGAGAAGCAAGGGAGATACAGCACAGGAAGTAAACCAGGACTCAAACCTGTTTATAATTCGACAAACTACTGGGATGAGATAATGTGGGGTGGCACTTGGTTGTACTTGGCTACAGGAAACTCAACTTATCTTACTGTTGTAAATGATCACGGCCTTGCCACAAATGCAGGTGCTTTCTCTGAAATTGAAAAAGCTGGTGCACTTAGCTGGGATAACAAAGTTGCCGGTGCTTTGCTTCTCCTTACCCGCATAAGAATGTTCTTGAATCCTGGTTATCCTTTTGAAGAGATTATGGCTCCATCTCACCATCAGCTAAATCTCATAATGTGTTCATATTTACCTGAGCATGGGACCTTTCAGAGAAGCAAAGGTGGACTGATCCTTTTAAACAATGGGAAGCCGCAATCTTTACAATATGTGGTCTATGCTGCTTTTCTATCAACTCTTTACAGTGATTATCTTGAGGCTGTAGGATCCCCTGGTTGGGATTGCGATGGCAAATTCTATACAAGTGATATTCTTCGCGCATTTGCCAAGTCCCAAATTGATTACATTCTAGGCAACAATCCACACTTGAGCTACATAGTCGGTTATGGTCCAAGTTATCCTACACATGTCCACCACATGGGTGCATCAATTCCTAAAAGTAACAATCACTACGACTGCAAACAAGGAGAACAATGGAGAACCTCAAAGCAACCAAATCCAAACATCATCATAGGAGCTATGGTTGCAGGTCCTGATAAGTTTGACAAGTTTCAAGATGTGCGTGTTAATCCTAATTATACAGAGCCAACTCTTGCAGGGAATGCTGGCTTGGTTGCTTTACTAGCCGGATTATCTGGAAATATCACCGGCATAGATAGAAATACAATGTTCTCATCTGTTAACTACAAGAGTCTGATTTTGTCTCCACCACCACCACCTGCTCCTCATCGCAGGTAAGAACTGTAATTGTTGTATTACATTGTTTCAAACAGTTTTGTTTCAACATATTTTGTTTGGAAACTTAAAAATGTCTGCTTTGCTTGGAAATGCTCAAAAATTGAGGTTTGAAATACTAATCACAATTATCTGACTTTTGTAAGATTTCATACTTTTACACTTTCTTATCTCTATAATTTGAAAATGTCCTGGTCAAGGATTTATATTTGGTAGTAAATGTAACCATTGACAATAATAAAAAATTTCACAAATTCCAAATTTAAATTTTCATACAATGAAATTCACAAATCTAATTGAATATGCTGAATTTTATTATATTTAGCTTAGCGATTTTCTTAATTTTTTTGTTATTGCTTTTGCAAAAAAAACTATCTCGGTACTATCAATTTTTTTGTTATCCTAAGAGATTACCATAACTTCTCCTAAGGAACAGAAATTGGAAAAGAACAAAAGTTGAAAAATAATAAAGTTTCATATTTTATTAGGATCAATTGAGACCATAGTTTTCACGGCGCCTCGGCGAATCACGGCGCTAATCTACCGCCAAGCCGTCTAGTCGATATGGCGACAGTCTAGACGATACATGGCGTTGCGGCGTAATATGTATTTAATATATAAAAAAATATTTATTTAGCTTGAAATAATACTGATATATTATAAAAATAAATTAATTAGTGATTTTTGGGTATATTTTATTACAATTTTTCGTAATTTAGGATGTATTTTTAAAATTAATTTACATATCCGCGGACCCTAAATGATTTTTTCCGCGGACCCTTAAGAATTAAATTTAATTCTTAAGGGTTCGCGGAAAAAATCCTTTAGGGTCCGCGGATCGTCCTGGCGAGCTCGACGACGGAACATATTTGCGCCGGGACGACTTGTCGTCGTCCAGTCGTCGACTGGGCGACGACGTGAATACTATGATTGAGACACGAGTATTATAATGTTAAATTATTTTTATCAAATAAAGAATGAAATTTAATATAAAAATCAAACAATCATAAGGGTCCCGGGGTGCATTATTTAATTATTAAAATAAAAACCTCATTCTTTATAATACAGGAATAACAGTCTAAGAGGATGAGATTCGATTCAAAAAAATAACTGTCAATCTCAATCACTAGGATTTTTTGTAAATCCAACCGTCCGTTATATAAAAACTAACTTCAACCGCATATTAATCTAATCTAACGATTGATATTCATTCTTTTCGTCTCACTAAACTCTTTTTTTCTTTCAACTTTACCTATTATTTATAACTTAATTAATTACAAATAAAAATCTCTAAAATTTAGTATTCCAACATTACAAAGAATATTAGTTTTGCTCTGTTTTTTTATCCATATCAATTTTGCTCTGTTTCCAAGTCATCAATCACCTCACTTCAGTCAGTCATAGCTCGCGTCTTTCATTCCATCACAAAACCCTAATTCACAAATCCCTCTAAACCCAGATCAGGATTCTGTTAATTCGATCAGAAAAGGCGAAAAACTAGAGCGAATTCAGCTGCTGGAGAAAATGGATAGTAGCGAGCCAATTGCACATGCAGAACCAGCATTTTTGACAGGGACGTTGGCGATCATTTTGATTTGTATCATTCTGATTTTTATCGTGAAATGTTTCACCAAGGATAGACAACGTGGAAACACGTTGCAATTGGGTAAATCAAAAAACTGTGAAAAGGGAATTGCAAAACAACGTGCGCAGACGGCGGTTTCAGTCGTTGGATCGCCACAAAGGGGGCAGAGTCTACTCGGGGTTCGATGCCGTTGTGGCGGAAATAACCCGCTTTTCAGTTGGGCTAGCAACCCTTCTTTGGTTACTGATGCAGTGGAGAGTGGCTGGGTTCGATTTGCATTTAGACCTACGACATCAATCGGAATAGGCGCTGCCGGAGAATCTTCCAGCAGCGCATCAGACACCGAGTTTTCTTGGGAACTCGGTCAAGCATCAACATCAAATGAATTTATGCAAAAGATTAGATTGAATTCAGGAATGAAAGTTTCATGGATTCGGTCTGATATAAATTCAAGCGTTCCGAGTGTTATCCAAACCGCACTGCCACTGCCGGGGCCGGCTTGTGCATTTCCCCGCGAGGCATATTTTGAGATTATTGTTTTATCATGTAGGGAAGAGGATGAGAATCATATTAATATTATGGAAGGCCAGCATATACATGGATCAAGTGATTTGAATATTTCAGCTACTAGTGTGAGGGATGATGCCCGTAGCGAAAGCGGAGTGGAATCTATTTTGGCCGTCGGTCTTACCATGGGTGGATATCTCCCGATGAAGCTTCCCGGAAGCTATCCGGGGTCTATTGGGTTCGTTTCAAATGGCTCCTTGCATTATGATGGTAATATTTCTCAGTTACATAAATGAGTTAAGATACATTGTTTTATGATTAACTATGTTGTAAAGATCTGAATCAGTAATATGAAGTTATGAACTTTTGTACTTAGGTAACATGCTCGTGTCAAAGTTGGACAAGAGACATTGGGGGCTTCTTAAAGGGAAGGTAATTGGCTGCGGCTTTGATCCATCACAGAAGAAAGTAATCTTCACCGTTGATGCAGAGTTAGTCCATACAGTAACATGCTCTACTGAAGAATTCAGTGCACCATTATATCCAACCGTGAGTGCAAACTGTGACATAACGCTATTGGTAAATAACGGACAAAGTCCGTTCAAATACCTCCCAGCAAATGCCAACAGGAGGGCTAATCCTTGTTTTCTAGGAAATCAAGCGCAGTGTGGCACATTTGAAGAAGACAGTAAAGAGTTGTTTTCCATGGGGAGAATAGACACGCAGTGGAATGATCATATTGCTGCACGGGAAAGTGTTTACAATGGAAATGGTAATACTCAAGTTAAGGACTACGGCGAGGAATCGGACGTGGATGAGCTCTTTGATATTGGTTTGGAGAGTAGCACTACTTCTTTATTTATTCGAAATTAGCTCGTGCAGTCACTGCTCGAGCTATTTGTAGACCAAAGTACTCTTCGTAGAGTTTTCGAAGCTGGTGATCAGAAATTTACGCAACGATTGGGATAACATTTCAAAGTCCTCATTTTAAGTGAGGCCAACCTTCTCTGCTGGTGCTGGTCACTTGTAAATTGCTTCATGCTACAAATTATTTTGAGACTTGTCTGCTCAAAGTTTTTTTTACTGAATTTGAGTCATGCAGTGCTAATTTTTTTAATTAAATAATTATATACAAATTCAAAGTTAAACAAAACGAATATCAAACTACAAACATGACAAGCCCAACTTCCAGTAACATCATAATGACGCAAAAGCCCAGTTCTCATCCGGCAATCAACTCTCTTATTTCCATACGAGTCCCTTGACTTAACATTTTATCCACTCAATAATTTTGATATTCAGTGTTTTCAAAACTGTAAATTGTTGCTAAACGGGTTTAAATTTTTATTCATTGGCTTACACCGTGATTTAAAAAAAAAAATTCTACGTCGTTCAAGGACTAGACAGTCCACAGATTCAAGACGGAGATATAATCAGGAGGATTTGAACCACCAACCTCGTGATTATAAAGTCTCTTCTCCGAATAATTTCTTTATATTTAGTGTCTTCTTCGCTCTTTTTTATCCATTTTTTCATTGTCTACTTTTAGTGTATCCCTTTTACATGATCGTAATGGTCCATATTTTTTAGAATGTTGCTCTGCTAGGATGCAGCTGGACTGATAATAGCCTTGCGTTTTGAAATGTTAAACAATTCGACCGACAATTAGCAATAAAGTTCAGATTCTTCTAGTTTGATGGATAGAAGAAGATTTTGCTTCACCACCACCTTTCGAAAAAATTGTCATGATTTCAACCATTTTAAACATAATACAAATCACTTTTTTCATATATCTATCTCGTATATAAAGCACAAATGAGTAATTGTCATTTATTTTTGAAGCTACAATTCATCTTCTAAAATATTCCTGATTTTATCATTTGTAACAAAAGGTTTTCCCTGATTTTACAACGAAATGAGTACAACTAGATTTTTGATTTGTCCGTCATTACTTTTTAATTCACGTCCTCATATGTAATTGTTTTCATTACATAATATATTTCATTTAATTATATTTACTTTAACAAATATAAAATAAAAATAAGTGCACAGAGGGTTGGGATCATGAGGAATATTATGTTTTTTTAAAGTGAAGGACTTAATCTTAACCATTGATTTTGATAATCCAACGGTTAAGATTAAAGTTGATTTTTATTAAATGAGCGGTTGAATTTGTAAAAAACACTAGTGTTTGAGATTGACAGTTATATTTGAAATTAAATCTAATCCGTTAGATTGTTAGTAGTCAACAGGGTCGAGATTGTGTCTTATGTTCCTACATTTATTCACATGTCCTTCTTGAACTCTACTCAGTGCAGAGATATGCAACAATAAACTAGTTTTTATAATATAGATTTAAATGTGTCTCTCTTAATTACTAAATTACCAAGTTATTAATTACTAATTTTTTCATAAAAGTTCGTAGTCTAGCATGGCTACAAATTAATGTTTGCAACGTTGGATCCTAATCCACATCGGATGATCGTAAATGCAAACATATTCTTTATTTCAGACACGGAAACAAAAAAGTTGCTTCGAAAAACGCATGCCCTTTAATGTTTGTTATTCCCAACAAACATGTACCAATTAAATAGTGACTAAGGTTTATTACAATTTTTTTAGTTTTAAAGTTACTAACAAAAAACTGCATTTGTATAAATTTAACTTTTTCATTTCTCGATTGTAACCCCTTCGAGATTTATTTAGCACGTAGGATCCTATCATCTTTGATCGATTTCATCTCTCTTTCCATCCCGCAACCCTATATATATACACCCTCTTCTACCTCCTCACAAACCACATTGTCCCAAAACAAACATCTTATGATAAAAACATCTATGTTTCTAACTCTCCCTTTCATTTTGTGACACGAGCGAAACACGTATACTTCTTTGAGAGACTCTAAAGTCTCAAAGAAATAGCTGAAGTGGTGATCAAGAGTGTGATCAGTGCTAAGTTATTTCTATAGATTTGTAGCAATGGAGGTTGCTGCATACTTGTTGCTTTTCATTCTCACCATGCTAATCTTTGCATTTATGTTAAGGAAGCCAGGCCCTGAGCGCAGAGGTAAGTTGCCTCCTGGCTCGATGGGTTGGCCTTATATCGGTGAAACCCTCCAACTCTACTCCGAAGACCCTAGTCTCTTCTTTTCCTCAAAACAAAAGAGGTAGTTTTTTTCAAAGTCTGAATGTATACCCCTTTGTTATATCATTTTAAAACAATATTTTGATCAAAATATTGTATTAATATAAATATTTTTCCTTAATAGATATGGAGACATTTTCAAGACCAATATACTTGGGTGTCCTTCAGTAATGTTGGCTAGTCCTGAGGCTGCACGGTTTGTATTGGTTACCCAAGCTCACTTGTTTAAGCCAACGTATCCCAAGTCCAAGGAGAATTTTATAGGGCCATCAGCCCTTTTCTTCCATCAAGGTGATTACCATATGCGACTACGGAAGCTCGTCCAGGGCTCTCTCACTCTCAATGCCTTACGCGATATGGTGGGGAACCTTGACACCATTTTCTCAACTTCATTGGAGTCATGGGCAGGTGGGCACGTTGTAAACACATTTCAGGAGTTCAAAAAGGTAAACAACCTTATATATCTGCCTACTACATGTAAATCTTCACAATTTTTGAAAAAATCAAAAGTAACACGTGGAGAACATATATTTTTGAATAACACAATTTGAGTGCATGAAAATAGTTGTTTGGCTTTCCTAGATATCTTTCGAAGTCGGCATCCTAGCTATATTTGGTGGAAATCTAAATGCTCAATATAGAGAGGAACTGAAGAAAAACTATTCCATCCTTGACAAGGGTTACAATTCATTTCCAACAATCATTCCTGGAACAATTTACATGAAAGCTAAAAAGGTAACCAACATTTAATTAATAGCGTAAATGTTATATATAGTTATTTAACTAAACTATAATTTTGTGCTTTGTTTTTATTATGACCAACAAAAGGCAAGAAGAAGGCTGCATACCATCTTAGAAGAGATAATAAGGCTAAGGAAGGAAAAAAGGAGTAGTTGAAAATGATCTATTGGGTTCATTATTGAATTCAAAAAGTGAAAATAATGAAGTTCTCTCCGATAGTCAGATTTCAGATAATATTATTGGTGTTTTGTTCGCTGCTCAAGACACGACCGCAAGTGTCATGACTTGGACTATCAAATACTTACATGACAACCCAAAACTTATGGAGGCAGTCAAGGTAACACTTATGTTTCTGATAATTAGTAACCTGTACAAATTACAAACTCCATCTGCTGGTAAATTAGGGTGTGATGGTTAAACTTATTTATCTTTTGTTTCGGTGAAGGCCGAACAGGATGCAATATTCAAACTCAAGGATGGAGAAGCACTGAGTTGGAAACACACAAGGGAAATGCCAATCAGTAATAAGGTAAACAATCCACACGATCTTCTTATTTCTAGCTTCCAAATCTTGTCAGCTCTCATCTTCATAAATTGGATGGACTTTAATTTGATACTTTAATATATTTATAGTTTGTTATGGAGAGCTTAAGAATGTCAAGTATAATATCTTTTACATACAGAGAAGCCATTGCTGACGTGGAGTACAAAGGTATATCCATGTGTTTCAAGACTTTAAGCATAAACCCTTGCAGTAACTTTCACTCCTAAATTCTAGAATAAATCAATGCAAAGATTGTTTGACTATATGCTTTCACATTGATAGGATACCTTATTCCAAAGGGCTGGAAGGTTATGCCTTTATTCCGGAACATTCATCAAAATCCAGAATTTTTTTCCAATCCACACAAATTTGATCCTTCAAGATTCGAGGTACAAAAATAGCGAGAACATTCTCTTTCACGTACATTTATCTTTTTCTTAAACTTTTTTCCACGTCACCTTCATTTATTGTTCTTTTGCTTTTTGTTGCAAACCCCGTTATTGAAATTGTTTCATGCAAATTCACAGTTTGCTCCAAAACCTAATACTTACCTGCCGTTCGGTACCGGAGTACACGCTTGCCCTGGAAATGAGCTAGCCAAGTTAGAAATACTAGTAATGATTCATCATCTTGTAACCAAGTTCAGGTACTACTGTGATCATCCAAAACTTGAAACATAACTAGGGTTTTGAATTCAATTTGTTGCTAAAAATGGTTCTAGAAATATACTTCGCTAATATGTGATTATGAACATGTGTTACAGGTGGGAAGTGGTGGGACCTAGCGATGGGATTATGTACAGCCCATTTCCCGTTCCAGCACAAGGACTTCCAGCCAAATTCTGGAGACGTTAATCAGCATTGATTGATAAATGTCCAGTAATAACAATAGTAAACAAAATGGTGTTGTGTCCAGTGTTCTTAAACGATATTGATGTTTGTTGCACTTGAAAATTACGTTGTGTTGCTGATTTGAGTATGATATAAAAGTTACTTATTACATGATTACATTGCTATTCGTCGAGCAAACATAAAAATAATCTCTCTAAAGAAGCTTGCAAATATTAATCTGATTCTCATATTATTAAGAAACTTCAAGACCAGAAATCTTATGCAGTACTTCAGGGCGTCATCAAGCAGACAAAATATTGAAATCTTAAAACGTGTCAGATTCTGAACTATAGTTGAAGTCATATTTAGGTTTTTATTGGGGCAAAGAGGTTGTTAGTATATTCAATAAAACTTAACAATTCTTCAAAAAAAAGTGTTCCAATAATTCAAGTCATGAAAGGAACAGGTGACAAATAAGTGTGGAGGGAATCATATGATGGGCAATCAAGGAATTGGATTGGCTTACCCTCTACTCAAAAGGATTGGCTAAATCTTTTTCTCTTTTTCTGACTTCACAAAATCATACATGAGAACCTGCAAGTAGTGCTTAGTGTCTCTTTCTCATTTCCGTTACCAATATTGCAATATCATTGGAGTTCAATAGTGCCTGCATACATGTTTGAAGTTTGTGGGATGGCTCGGATATGAATGATACAAAACAAGGAAGAGAATATGATCATGTCGATTAGGTTGTAGGACACTCAATGATGAGAAACGAGTTGTAATCTTCACCACCATTGGTGCATTCCTGCTTTTTGTGTTGTGATATGGGACCATTAATGAAAATAGATTTGTGGACATCAGGACTTAATCTCTCAACTCTCATATGAAGAATGGCCTATCCTTTTGCAACTCGAGCATTACTAAAAATAGGTCAAGTGTGGGTGTTTCTTGTCATTATTCCATTCGATCTGGAATCCTCTAGGATCCTATTCACCTTGATCAATTTTCAGAGAGAGTGAGAGAATCTTAGTTTATTTAGGGTTTAAGGAAATTCAACTTAAGACAAACCTCTACTAATGATCATCAACGTTACACCCGCTTAGAGTGAAACTAGTTTCATAAAAAACACGTGGTTCTACACTCATGTTTTGATATGGCAATACCGCATCACCACACAGCCCAGCCTATCCCAGCCAGGCCCAAAAGAATAGCCCAAACCAGCCCATAACAGCCCAAATCACCCACGCCAGATTTAAAAATGCAAAATCTCGTGTTTATACCGATATTTTCAAATTCTCAAACAAATCGCCGATTCCGAATTTCCAGAAACTGACGACGAAATCCGATCATAAATGGGCGATCGCGTAGCCGTAAGGAGATGGACTCTTCGGCGGAGTATGAGAGCGGAT
Organism: Sedum album; assembly: GCA_006409495.1. Lineage (NCBI taxonomy): Eukaryota > Viridiplantae > Streptophyta > Magnoliopsida > Saxifragales > Crassulaceae > Sedum > Sedum album. The sequence continues at coordinate 64,673 of QZGG01000163.1, read as the reverse complement.
CGCAAGATTTGTCGAACGAGTCAGACGACGAACGGTACGAGGATTCGAAGGACGATAAAGATCAAGAGGAGCGAAGTCGTCTGAGAGATAATAAAGTCGCCGAGTTCCGTGGAGGAAGTTGAGACGAAGCTTCATGAGTTGTTAATATGGTATAGAGGACGACAAATGCCGGAGGTAAACGTAAATCCTAATTGTATGTTTATATGATTTGGCTTTGCTGGTTGAATAGGAAATCGTATTGCTGCCCTAAGATTGCTCAAATTGATCCTTTGTATTCACATTTGGCTGGAGTCAATGTTAAGTTTATCATGGTTATGACTTGAATTACTGCTTTGTCTTGATATTAATATTATCGTGAAAGGTAATGTTAGCGGCAGTGTTTGTTGCATCTAATTACCACCTTACTGTTTCGTATAAGTATAAACTGCAAGTACTGACTACTGATATTAAAATGGAAATCTTCTGGAGGAGAAAAGCTTTGAATGTTCGAATTGTCTGGAGTTTCAGTTTAGAATGCCTCAAAGCCTTTGCTTTCTGAACTTTCTGAATTTGTCCCTGGACAGTAAATTTGACACGGTTACTTCATTCGCCAAGATTACTCATTTATTTTGAGAAGAGGCTCTGCTATTATTATGTTAGGAATGTTGTTGTTGCTCAAATTTTGAAAATATGAAGACTGCTGTGCATTTGAACCTTCAATGTACATTAATGATACTTTTTCCTACCGGTACCCCTTGAATGTTAGTTCTCTTTCAGTGAATTAAAGTGGTCTGTGTATATCTTATGTCCATGTTTGTGCAGGTGACTGAGAATGGGAAGCAAGATTCACATCTGGTGGCGACAGTTGGTAAATTCGGTGTAATTGGAACTTTCAAACCGTGAATAATAGATTTCATGAATCCTACTTGAATCAGGAAGGTTTGAAGATTTTTTACTGTTACAAGATTGTTCTTAAAGATTATCCCATTTTGACACTTGACAATTGCTTCACGAATGACAGCAATGCGGTAATTGATTCTCCTGAAGCTCCCTTAGTGGTCTCTACCTCGAGGAAGTCTGTTCTTTCAGCATTTCCAGCACGCAGTGGCGGAACCGGGGGGCGGAGGGGGCTGGAGCCCCAGCGAGGAAAAAAAAAAATTTACCAGGTATAATTTATCATAATTCGATTTGGAGCCCCGGGTAAAGTAATTATTTGAGCCCCGGTTGAAAAAATTATTAGAGCCCCGGCTAAAAAAATTATTTGAGCCCCGGCGAATATTTCGTCCTGGTTCCGCCACTGCCAGCACGCCATAACAGATGATCCCTACTCGTTGTTTATTTAAGACTAAGTAATATCAGCTCTTTAGCCTTCCATATCCGTGCGGAGCATGGTCAAGTTCAGATGTTCTGTTAATTCATGCAGACTTTTGAATCAATCCGCATTGGTTTTCATTGAGCATGCAATATTAATGTTCATGTTTTGCAATCATCTGTGAGTACTAGTAGAACTTTTCAAACAACTTAAATTCCCATCGTCCCCATATGAAGTTGCATCCAACTGTTTTATAAACTACAGGATAAGTGGGACAGAGTTATCACATTACTTGGCCCAGGATGCATAGGAATCTCCAGGACATGGCTACTTCAATACTTGGATACCTTGATACAGAATCCAGACAGAAGGGAAAATGGTGGTTAGCATGAGTGGAATTATTTGGGCTAAGCCATACCTGTCTCCTTTACATTCCACCTCTTTGTTTGGCAATAGCAATGGCCGCCCCAGTGTTGGTAAGAGCAACATTTCACAGCCTTTTATTAGAACTGCTACTAGGACTGTAGTTCAAGCACAGCAACGTCCGACATGGCTCCCTGGTCTGGATCCTCCGTTGCATCTGGATGGAAAGTAAGTTTTTTAACCTTATGGTTTGTTGCCATTTAATTCTTTTCTCAAGTATTTGCTTCACTGAAGGTTACCTGGGGATTTCGGATTTGATCCTCTTGGGCTTGGGGAGGATCCTGAGAGTTTAAGGTGGTATGTGCAAGCTGAACTAGTTCATTCACGATTTGCGATGGCTGGAGTTGCAGGGATTCTTGCAACTGATGTAAGTAATTCCAAATTCAAATTCCATTCTACTCAATCTCAGTAAAATAGGATGAGCTGTGCTTTGATGATGGTACACTTTTGTTCGTAGTTGCTACGTGTTACAGGAATCAGCAATCTTCCAGTCTGGTTCGAAGCTGGAGCAACAAAGTTTGAGTTTGCTAGCACAAGAACTCTGCTTATTGTTCAACTTCTACTAATGGGGTATGGAAATTCGTCCTTCCATAATTCTGTCAAATGTTTTCTCTGGAATTTTCATGTCACGCTCCTGCAAATATCACATACAAAACTTGTATAACCTCTGCAGGTTTGTCGAAACAAAAAGATACATGGATTTCAAAAATCCGGGATCTCAGGCCAAGAGCCCCTTTTTTGGGATTGAAGCTTCACTGGAAGGCATGGAACCTGGGTAGACACCCTCTTTTTGTTCTTTTGTTATTCACTGAAATTATAGATAGAAAAGTTCAAAATCTGACTCGTGAATCAAACACAGGTATCCTGGTGGCCCATTGCTGAATCCACTCGGCTTGGCAAAAGATATAAATAATGCTCATGATTGGAAGCTTAAAGAGATAAAGAATGGTAAGTTCTCAAAAGTTAGTCATTTGCTATTTTTTTCCCGAAGTTGCTGAATGCTGGTAGGATTTATCTCTTATAGGAAGGTTAGCAATGGTGGCCATGCTGGGTTTCTTTGTACAAGCTTCAGTGACTCATGTAGGACCTGTGGAAAACTTAATAAGGCATCTCTCTGATCCTTGGCACAGAACCATAGTTCAGACACTTGCGGGCTATTAATTATTGACATGCTGTAGGCCAAACAATTATTTTACCATATCAAACACTTGAAATGCAATACTTCAATTTTCAACAAATTCCTATCAGCAACCAAAGCCGATGATTCAAGCTCATTACAACCCATCTTCAGTTTCATAGCTCAAAAACACTCCTCCTTCTCTCTTGACAGAATTTCCGATTGCCTCTACTCCGGGGTGGAGCAAGAAGCCCATCCTCATGTAGTGATGGACTTTCTTCTCTACCCCTAGGAGATCTCGCATTTTCCTTTCATGTTTCACTAGATCTGCTTTCCTTTCCTGTTTCCTTTCCTTCTTTAGGATCCTTCCTAAAGCTTTTCCTCTAGTTTAATAACTAGCCTTTCTCCGCGCCTTGAGTCCCTTTGGCTCGAGTTCATCGGGGTTTCTGGCTGGGATTTGGTACCAGGCTGGGGCTGCCTCCCCGGTTCTGTGTCAGCACATATGGTGGCTGAGGGCCAGTCTTTTGTCAGCCACGGTGGGTTCAGGTCTTCGGTGCTTTGTGGTGTTGGTGTGTTTGTGAGAGGGCGGCAGGGCTTCGGATCGGACGGTTTGATAGGGTTTGGGTGGCTGGCGGCAGACCTGAAGCGGCGAGTGGGGGTTGAGGCGTGGTGGACGACGAGTGGAGGTCGTGGCTGGGAGGTCGTGGCTGGGAGGCGTGCGGTGCGCTGCAGATCTGGGCGGCAGCGAGTGGCGAGTGGCAAGCGGATTGGAGACGGCGTGCGGCGAACGAATGCGGTTGTGCTGATCTAGGGATGGCTCGCGACTGTGCAGATCTGGGATGGCTCACGGCTGTGCAGCGGTGCGGCAGACGGGACGCTGCGAGCGGAGTGCGGCTGTACTGGGGCCTGCAGCGGCAACAGCAGGTGGCTTGGCGTTCGGGCGGCGGCGCTAGGGTTTGGCTGGGCGAGTGTGGTTGATGCGGCTGGGCTTGCTGCCTTGGGCCTGTTGGGCCAGTTTTCTTACTCTGTCTTTTCTGCTTTTTCTGGTCCTGTTGCCTTCTTGATCTTGTGGTTGGATGCCTTTGGAGTTCTTTCTCGAGTCCGGATAATGCATGGATTGTGGTGAGTTCGTTGGGATGGCGCCGAGCATGGCCTGCTTCACAAACTGCATTTACGAGACTTCCTCGCCGTAGAGTTGTCTTAGAATTTTCCCTTCGATTATGTTTCATTCGCACTACTTGTAATATCTTTCTCTATGAAATGTTCTCACCTTGAATCAAAAAAAAAGCTCATTACAACCCATCAACCAACCTATACAGCAATCTGAATTCAAATGCAAAAGCAATCAACATGTACAAGTTACAACAAACCAACCCTCCAAAGAAAAATGTGGAATATGATGATGTTTCAGTAGTGGAATGTCTGCCTGTATTTGTCTATTTTGTTGAGCGGGGAGGCTTACTTCTGGTCAGAAACATAAGGACTTTGGGAATCATCGACTTCTTTTTCTTTCTTGTTTCGTTCACGTCCGGAGATGCGTCTGTTTCAGAGTTGGTTCCGTTATTGTGCCCTGGACTGGGGCTGTATGGCAGTTTCTGATCTCTACTCTCCCCAAAGCTTCTCGTTTGGCTACTGGAAGGGTTGGCAGTGGTCAGCGCAGCAGATTCACTGGATTTTCGTCTTTGCTCATGCTCAGATCTCCATTTTCTCAACTCCTGTTCAACTCCCAGTTTTCCTTGCGTAGCCCTCTCAGCCTTCTCTAGAGCAACTCTTAACATTTCTTTACTTTCTTCAATTTCCTTATTAACTTCTTCGAGATTTTGTAAGGTTTTCAGCTCTGACTCTTTCACTACCTCTATTTTCGAAATGGCTTCAGCAACCCGTTGGTTGGCTTGCTCCTCTGCCTCATGTGCTTGTTTGCTGAGCTCATAGTATTCCTCTAGAGGTAGCGTGACTCCTGTGGGCGAACTGACATCACTGGTTCGCGCCATTTCACTTTCTTGAAGTGCTTTGATGGCAGCAAGTGCTAGTTTTTCCGATGCTTTCGCAGCATCTATCTCCTTTTGGGCAGCAAGTAATCGACTCTCCATTGTGCACACTCCAGCTTTTGCTTGTTCTGCTTCCTCCTTTGCTTTCCGCAGCTCTTCATGTGATCCTTGAACAAGTGTCTTAGCCTCATCTGCTTCTATAGCTGTTTCCTGCAGCTGTCGAGGCAGATTGATCATCTTTTCTCTCGCCTCTTTTTCTTTCGCTTGAACAACAACTATCTCATCCTTGATCCTGTTTATCTCTGCTTCGAGGGATTGTACTGCCACCGACGCCATCCCTTCTCTCTGTTTAACTGTATTAAGAGCTGACTTTTCCTTTTGAAGTTCATCTTTTAAAGATGAGGAGGTAAGCTTCAAAGACTCAACTTCCAACAAAGCTTTCTCAATCTTCAGCTTCACATCCTCGAGTTCTTTACGTGTAGTAGCTATAACTGCCAGCATACCAGTGTTCTCGCTACCATCGGACTCTACTAGTTCGCCATTGCTCGTGGCCTCGAGTTTCAGTTTCGATTCCATGTAACTAGCCAGCTCTGCTTTCAACTCATTTAATTCTGCAGTTGCAGTGTCACATTTGATCTGTACATCCTTCGCAGACTGAATCTGCTCCTGAAGGTTTGTGATCTCATCTTCTGCCTGCTTTAGCTCTTTCTCCCAATGTAGAGAATCTTGCTCTCTAGCCATTGCGGCTCCAACTCGCTGTTCCTCTGCTTCCAAATGAGCTGCATGAGCAGTTTCCAAAGCCTCCTTCGTAGCTATTAGTTCAATCGTCAACTCTTCAACCGCCTTCTCAACTTCTTTTGAAGCTGCCACAGCTTCTTCTGCTTTTTTCAAAGCTAGTTCCTTTTCCACCGCCAAAGCTGCATGATCCTTTTTCAGAACCTCCAACTCATCCTTCACAGCTTTCAGCTCAGCAACTGCAGCAGTATACCTCGCTTTTGCGACCTCGAGCTGGGTTTTGGCAGCAACACTAGACTCATCCGCAATCCCTTGCTCCATTTCCTCAACCCTCAGCTTGACAAGCTCCGCATCCTGCTTGGCTTGTTGCTCTTCAGTTCGAGCTCTCTCCAAATTAAGTTTTAGTTCCTCTATAAGTCTCCTGTTACTGTCCAGCTCTTTCATTATTCTCAGCTTTTCTTCTTCAGCTGCCTGCGCCTTTTTCTTGAACACGGGGATTTCGTCCTGTGCCTTCACAAGCTCTTCTTCTATAACCCTGCGCCTCTGCAGTAGAAAATCCCGCTCGTTGATAACAAAGTAATCCCAAATAAATGAAATAAATTGGTAACAGACTCTAAGTGCATACCTCAACAGTTTGGATTTTGTGAGCTTTCCAGTCAACAATCCCACCAAACTTGGATACAGCTTCTTTAACTGATTCGAATGGAGCAGCAGTATCCACGAGTATTCTACCTTCATTTGAGCTTTTAGCAGGAGAATCTACAGAATTTTCTTTTCCTTGCTTTGGCGTGCCAGCAGCATCATGTTCTGCCTTTTTTGGAGACTCAGTGGATTCCACTTTTTTGACCGAGGGGACAATGTTCACCCGCGGAAGAGCAGGCTCATCGGCTGAGGGTGCAGCATGCTGGTCATTCTTTGATGCTTGAGCAGAGGAGACCTCAATGTTGTCTTCCTCCACATTTTGAGCTTGCAATCCATTTGTGGTACTCTGTAGTGATCCGACGTCAGTATGCTCAATGTCATTTTGCAGTGCTGATGATGAGTCTGTGGACAGTAAAACATCTTCACCCGGAGCTGTGTCATCTGCTGGTTCTTTAACAGCTTTGGATGTTCCATTATTGACAGGAATGTTCAAGACTTCACTATTAGACTGACTATTTTCTTGATCAGGTGCAGATGGTTCTGAGGTGACAGAATCTTTAGTTATTTCCATCTCCATACGACCCTAAAGACTATAATTACCTGAAACCAGAATACCACAACTAAATTCAGCCCAATGGAGCTACAAGTTGTCAGAAACATTCATAAACTCTTGCTTTCCAATTCCTTTTAAGATTTCTCAGCAAATTCTTGGCTCTTGCAAACAGCCACATTCAAATATTTGAAAATCTTAAAAAAATACTACCACATTTTCGCTTATAAAATCTCCTAGTTACAATCAAGAACCAAATAAGGAAATCCAAAAATCACTTCTTAACCAGAGCATCACCATCCGCAACAATTGTCTCCATCCATCCCTCACCTTAACATCACTTGCCACAACAATGTTCTATCAATAAATAAAAACTAACACTGTCCTCTTGATACAAGCACTTCCATAGAAATAAGGCTAATTCTGGTAAAAAAAAGGTCTAACCCTAGTCTCATAACCTTAAATTTGAAAGACCGGAAATCAATAACCAGAATCATACCAACAAAAATGTCAAGCATAAACGAACACAAAAGCACGTTCACACAGACAATTTCAAGTCAAATTCTAGTCTTAGAACCTCAAATTTGAACGTGTATGCTCGCAGATCATTTCAGTTTATAGTAGTCTTAAATGTTAAAACCTCAATTTTGAAAGAAAAAAAACAAGTACAAAATTGCATGCAAATATATACCAAAACAACATGGCGAAAACATCAGATATCCAACAAAGCACACAACATATTCATGCAGACCATTTCAAAGGAACAAAATATACATACTCAGAGAAACACACCAACAAAACAAGTCAAAGACATCAAAAATCCTAAAACATGACACACAAAAACATGTCCAATCAGACCAGAACAATCTTCATCGCATCACCCGCAAACCCTAAACCAAACACCACCATCCAAATCAAATTGAAAAAAAAATCAAATTCCTAAACAGAAATCCACCAAATCAATTGAACTCAGTTCAACGGCTCCAGACATACATACCTCAGATCAGCAGCAAAAGCAGGACAAGACAAGATCCTCGTCCAATCCGACCTCTGCAATCCCGAATAAATCCAAAATCAGCAAAACGTAACGAATTCCGACACGATTAAGAGGAGGTGTAAACGCGCACCTGGAGAAGGAGGATCGGAATCAGATTTTAGGGTCGTTTAGGGTTTGAGAAATTTGATGCGAAGGCTTTTTAGAACCTCCTTCGTAATCGTCGTCCTGGCTGGCGATTGGCTGTCGCTGTTGACGGAGTGCAGCTCAGCTTAGCTAATCGACATCGTCATCATGACGTCATCATCATCACTTCTTCGTCGTCGTCGCGTTGGTCGGCGATTTTGCGCTTTCTCTCAGTTCCCCTGTTTTCTAAATTAAGAGAGATTAGTTAATTACAGTTGTTAATTAAGAAAGGATGAAGCGGTTCGGGTGTAGCTGTCACATTTACATTTTTATCATTGTAAAGTGGTGTTTTTGTTAACATAGTCGGGTTGAAGAATGACGTATAAGTTTTGTAAGACAAGTGGACATGATCTCAATCGTTAATTTTGATTAATTCGGTGGTTTATATTAAATTAATTTTTAATTTAAATAGGTAGTTGAATATGCAAAATACACTGGCGATTGAGAACTGGCGGTTATCAATAATAACCGTTGGATGATTAGAAATCAACGTTGAATGATGTCCTACGAAACGATAAGCGTCTTTCTTGATCGTTTTCCTTTGTTATCATATGAGGAAATCGAAACAAATAATTGTATTTCAAGAAGAGTTTTTCTTAATTTGAAAATTGATACGTCAACGGCAATTCGAACTTGATCGCTAGACTAAGATCATGATTATCAGACCACCACCCCTTCTACAAACAACCTTCAAACTATTTCAATAAATGATAATTTCAAGTTCACAAAATTACGAAGATACTTCCTAGCGTCATGTACAGTTAAATAAATACAAATATACCAATGCTGTTGTGAAGAGATGGTGTTCTTAGTTTTCATTATTAATCCTATATGCTGGAAAATAAATATTGATACTTCCTCTACAATAATTATCATGCAGAAAAGAGTTCCGCCAATACATATATGATGATGTTACTAGGATTGCACATTTTACAGTCAAAATAGTGTATAAGAACTGCCTCATCAGGATATTTGCCTGTGCAGATGTGTAAGGCTTTTTTGAAGAAACAAATAGCTGCTGATCACAGCTCACTATGTTAAATGACTAGAGGTTAAGTATATGTGTAAGGCTTTTTTGAAGAAACAAATAGCTGCTGATCACAGCTCACTATGTTAAATGACTAGAGGCTAAGTATATGTGTTACTCCCATATACTCCACCTACTTCAGGATACAGGTTGCATAATGGAGTTATAATCATCTTGGAGATTATCCCGGCCACCAATGGTTAGTCACTTAGTCCTTTGGAAACTGACGCTGGGTTGATGGAGAGTCATTAGTCACTGTCATCGCTGTGATATCTTTCTGTAATTTGGTGACAAAGACCAGGAAATTTAAGATGATTTGAATAAGTACGCATAATCATAAATATCAGACACTTGATTTAGGTTTCATACCGGGTCCTGATGGTCGTTTCCCTTCCATGGCATCTTTCTTGTCTTGACAGCTTGCGCAAAGGAATGGGCCATCCCAAGGTCGTGCCTTATCTGGATTTGACGAGCTAGCGTGTATGGAAATACCCTCTCCAGGTTTTATCTCCATTTGACAAACAGCACACATAAATAACTTAAACATGTTGCAAAGAGGGTATTTTGTATCCAACCTGAAAAAGAGTAAGCAGCTCAGGTCTTATTCCACATATTTAAAAGAACACCTTCCGGGGTTGTGCCAAGGAATAGTATTTGTTCGGTCTTTTACACTCTATGTTACTTCAGAAAATCATCACATTATCTAGTATCAGTAGTTAAATTACAAAAACCTCAGTGCAAGACCAGCAGTCCTAATCTGTACTCATATTAGTTATCAAGGCCATAAGCACGAGTATGGAGTACCCAATGACATTTTCCATCCCTTAAATTTTCATAATAGAATTTCATATGAGGAATACCTTTCTGAAAGCATCGCAGATCCTTCTTCAAAAAGCTCCTCCACAACATCCGGCTCATAATACTCTTTCTCCGCATCAGAAAGTGTGTCAGTAGACTTCCTACGGAACATGGATTTGAATACACCTTTACCCGGTTTCTTTGGCGGTGGCAAAGGAGCAGTGTCCTTCTCTGGCGGTAATATATCTATTACAATACATGTGGTGTCATCTCTTAGTCCCTTGTATTGCACAGCTTCCTGGTAAAAACAATGCAGAAAGGCATGATTCATGCAAGTTTAAACAGCAAATGTTCAGGGTTTGTGTCATTTGGGCATACCTTGACCACTTGCTCAGCTGCAGCGTCAGGTAGCATACCACGGCAACATTCAAAAGCCTTCTCTGGGGTTAAAGCATCCCAAACACCATCACTAGAAACAATAAGTCTACCACCAGCAGTTGAGAGCTGCAGCATCAAAAAATCAAAATCAACCATCCACGATTACCCTACGTTCAATCATATTCACACAAGACCTGTTTGTTTATTTAGTCATGAAATTAAAAAGAAAAAGAAGCATGGATACACTGAGCATGATATGGAGGAATAATGAGGATGAATATTGATAGACAAAAAAGGTAAGGGCTTCAAAGTAGTAATTAGTAAGTGCATCAAGATATTAGCAAAGGGAATGGATCACCGACCTTTATTTGCTTCACATACGGAACAGGAACAATAAATTCGCCAACATCCATATCACCTATAGAACGTGAAAGGCACAACCCTCCAGGCCAGCACCTCAATGGACCAATCTGTTGTAGTATCAAACAATCAGACTGAGAATGAAGTATAATAAAGCCACGAAATAATCAAGCTGAAATGCATAAAACTGGTAAACTTGATATCATACAATTTCCTTCATTGTGACTTAATAATTGCAGTACCTCTGAACCACCACCAGTATTTAGTCTTCCAACCTCTCCCCCACTGGCAGTAATACGATTCCTCCTATTAAGTATAAGATGGTCAAGCAATTATGATAGTCACAATAATAAAGTAATAAGCATTTATAAAGTAATTTCAATATATTAGCCTACTCTTCTTCGTTGACATCTAATCTGTGATCAGCGGAGAGGTAATAGATTCCTCCTTCAGCTGCTTCAAGCACGCATCGTGAATCACCAACAGAGGCCACAGTTATAACCCAGCCTTCAATAATTACAAATGTAACAGTTGTCCCTGATTTTTTAGCTGAAACAAAATACAGGCAATAAGAATAGTGTTAGAACCAAAAGTAACTAATACTGCAGAAGAAAATACCTATCTCCTGAAAATCTTTGTCAGTTTTCACAAACCCTGCAACCAAAGCACGCGGCAGGGCTGCTAACCATTCATCTCTGTTCAGGTCAGGAGGAATGGCACTTATAACATTATTTAGAAGATTTTCTTTGCTGTAGATAGCAGCCCCGGATCCATTATGTCCATCGAAAATCTGAAAGATATTGTAATGGAATGAGCACTTAAAAGTTATATTTGGACAAGCATTGAAGGCTCTCTCCCTTTGGTTATTATAATCATATTGCACTACTATTCTCAAGTGATTCTTTTCAACAGCCAGAAATCAATGAGTCCTTAAAGAATGAAAGCCTCAAATTCGTAGTGCAGGAAACAAAAATCTCCCTCCGAAGTACATAGAAGTTATTAACAATACAAACACATATATATCACGCATGCCGTACTGTTAAAACCAAAACAAAGGCATACCGCGTATACAGAATAAGAAGTAACACCATCTGTAGAAAGCCTACAGCATTCTGTCTTATGAAATGTGAAATCCTCTCCTTTCTTGCTTTGATTCGCTTCACCGTGTTTAATATCTGGTTTCTCAATCTTCTCATTCGCTAACTCCCGACTAAGTAACACCGAAAGCGGAACTGGATGGTGATCCCCTCTCGATGACATATTTCAAAATCCTCAACAAAATCACAAATCAAAAATCAACCAACGCCTATCCAATCATTCTAGCTTCCAATATCAATCTATTCCTGCACCAACAATCACATCATAAATCCAAAAAATGCACGATCAATCCACCATATAACCGCTTGCAGATTGACAAAATCGACGCAAACACAAAACCTCGAAACGCGCACGAAATCAAAATCACAATAAAACGCAAATGAAGAATCGAATCAAGAACTTACAATGACCGATTTGGCAGAGAAGGCTAACGAGTCTACGACGATGTGCAACGCATTGAGTCGGTGACGAAACGCAGTTTGCGGCGACGTGCGGGAATTTCATACATTTACGATTTTCTTAGAATATAATGAGACGCGGAATTGAGGCTTGGTTAATTAAAAACTTTCAGCTTCAAACGGCGTAGCGTTTACTATTCATTACGTAAAACGTCGTCGTGTTTAAAAATAGTGTAACGTGCAATGGGCAAACGTTGCTTATTTTGTTGATCCTTATGTACTTGCCATCATGTATCATGTAAGCTTTTGTTAAAGTGCATTTTGTTGAGGATTGTAAATCAGATATGTCGACCTTCTTGTGGTAAAATGTGTATTAAGATCTGATAGACATTTTTTTGTTGATTTAAAGTGTTTTGATTTGAACATAGATATTAATGGTGTGGGCTGTTGTCTCAGCTATATAGGTTTAAGATGGCATCAAAGGCATTCGATGAAACCATACCCTTGAATGATTATGTATCTAGTTGGAGCTCCAATAATTTTTCGATTATCTGTAAAACTAGTAATTGTTGAATAATAACGAAATAAAGCTGAATTTAAAGGTGTCGCTTTGCAGACAAGGAATTACAAGAATTCTTTGTGATGGTTCTAGAATGTCTTTGTATCGGGAGATGCATTTATCATTCATGCAAGGCTTGAAATTGTCAGCAATAATAACTCTGCCTCGGATTCTTCATGAACGTCTTCGAATTCTAATGTAAATTCATTTCAAAATTCCGCTACAAAAATGTATTAAGTGACCTTAATTTTCTTTATAATTTCCCTCTAGAAGGGAAAATACTAATCTCAGATTCCAGCAAACAGAAGTCACCCTGTACACTTTCGCATTTCATCTTTCTTTAGCCGTCAATTTCTATACTTTGATACAAATGTTTACAACAATTTAAGATTACTGAGTACAGCTTCTTCCGTTCCATTAATTTTGTCTCGTTTCATTGTAATGTATATGTGAGTGATATCATATCATGTGTAACAAGTAGGAGTCTTATGTGAAAATAAGCGGAAATGGACAGGTCCTGAAAACATGTACTTCATGATATTAACAGTTTCCTTAAAAAAACAGACAACACAAACCCGACAAACTCTGAAAGCTTACCCATTTATTACTTCTACACTTCAATCCTTTCACCGAATTCAATAACCTTAAAATACCCAAAATAGCCAAACCCGTGTGTACTTATCACACTCATCATCTCAATCTCACATCCAATCCAACGAACCAAACCGATTACATCTGGCGGCTGACCCTCAATCACTCCCACACTACATCCGCGTCAAACCCTAATCCAACGCTCCATATTCATTCACCTCAAATAAAAACCATCTCTTCCATCTCTCAACCCTAACCTCTCCTCTCCAAATCTCACACACCCACTTCCCAAAACTCCATAAAGTTTCAACCTTTACCACTTTCATCTCTGTGTGTCATGTCTATTAACGGTTCTTCAGATCTGACCCACAAGAGACAACAAGCACCATGGATGAGCCCTATGCATCAATACCCAGCTGGAGCACCAGCAATGGTGATGCCTCATCACATGATTCCTGCACCACCTCCTCATCATCAGTTTTTGCCACCGCATTTCATGCCATACGGTGGATTTCCACACGTGCCGCCTTCAAATTCTCAAATTGGATCTAATGGTAATGTGGAGAATAAGACTGTTTGGGTTGGTGATTTGCTTCAGTGGATGGATGAAACGTATCTCCATAGCTGCTTTGCGTCCACAGGAGAGGTTGTTTAAGTATTTTGTTTTGACAATTGTTAATTACTCTATATATCAAACTCATATGTTGTTTGTTTTCAGTTAGTTATTACAGTTGTGTTTTGTGTGACTCATATGAACATCTTAATTAGTTAGTTAATGTGATTTGAAAATGTGTGATCAATGTGAATGTGAATATGTTGTTGATTGGTGTGATGTGTTTTGCTACATAGACCATGGAAGTAATACTTATGAATTTGGCAAAAACGCATCTATGATTTGTGTATGGCCACCACATTGTGTGCATTGGAAATGTATGTTTGCATCTAGGCTGTGTCCCATAATATTGTACTTTCGGATGGGGAAGATTAATGTTTTCACACTTCCAACTTATGACCGATGGCGATGATAATCTAAAGCCATGTTGTCTAGTATAGACTCCTCAAATTGTGTGTGTTTTATGCACATTGCAACATATGGACTAATTAATGATCAATCAAGGTGTAAGTGTAAAGGGCATGTGGTGAGCTTTCAAATAATGATTTCCATATGCTTTATTTAGTTGAGTATAGCCTGCTTTAGAAGTTTGTTAGAGTTGTATGTTTATTGAGTTTTTGACTCATATGTCATGTTTTAATTCGTTGACTTATGAGATTGTATATTCAGGTGTCTTCTGTGAAGGTCATTCGCAACAAGCAAACAGGTCTGTCCGATGGATATGGATTTGTGGAGTTCCACTCTCACGCAGCAGCAGAAAAAGTTCTTCAAACCTATCCTGGCATTGCAATGCCCAACATAGATCTTCCATTTCGTTTGAACTGGGCCTCTTTCAGCATGGGTGACAAGCGTTCAGACAATGCCCCTGATCTCTCTATTTTTGTTGGAGATTTGGCCGCTGATGTCAATGATAGCCTACTTCATGAAACATTCATAAATAAATATCCTTCTGTTAAGGCTGCTAAGGTTGTTTTTGATGCTAACACTGGCCGGTCTAAGGGGTATGGGTTTGTAAGATTTGGAGATGAAAATGAAAGAACTCAAGCTATGACTGAGATGAATGGAGTCTACTGTTCAAGTAGGCCGATGCGCATTGGACCTGCTACACCCAAGAAATCTGCTGCTTATCAGCAACAAGGTAACCTAGTTTTCCATTTGATACCCTTTGGATTAAAATTTGTGAAATTCCTTATTCAACTCAGTTTGGATTAGTCTGATTGATTTGTAATATCTTAAATTGAAATAAACAGCGCCAGTAGCGCAAACTTTTGTATTTAAAATTGTTAGCTCTATTCACGTGTATGATAACTTTTACTAGGTGCTAATGGAGGACAAGCACAATCAGAGGGCGATAGCACTAATACGACTGTTAGTCATATCTTTAGAATTTTCTTTTACAGTTGTCAGTGTTATGTTATTTTGGTTGCGACTAAATTATCTTCTCGCAGATCTTTGTTGGGGGACTTGATCCTAGCGTTACTGATGATGATTTGAAGAAGCCATTTTTGCAGTATGGAGAGATACTGTCTGTCAAGATTCCTCTGGGAAAAGGATGTGGATTCGTGCAATTCTCCGAAAGGTACGACCATTTGCTTTATTACTTATGCCCATTAGTCAAGTCTGTTTTCTTGTTTGTCCATGTCTGACTATTTTTCTTCTGTTGTGACAGAAAAAACGCTGAAGAAGCTCTTGAAAAGGTGAACGGTACTGTAATAGGAAAACAGACCGTGCGACTCTCTTGGGGCCGCAATCCGGCAAATAAGCAGGTGAGTTTTCTTTCTCTTTTTCCAAAATATGTTGACGAATCCTGCTTCAAAAAATAACCTACGCTAGATATATTTTAGCCTAGACATAAAAGTTAAACAAGGATTCTTAGCGGATGAACTTTTCAATGACATTAATTTGATGATTTGTTCGACACTCTTGACTCATATTTTGAATTATGGAATTTTTAATGTGTATCTGCTAGGGATCATTACCTTCCACCAGTCAGATCTTTACTAAAATTACTTAGATTTGAACAGCACGAATACGGATAAGTTCCTGAAAGAAACGTGTATTGATACACTCCACTGTCTCAAATTTAGCTCACTAACCTATGCATCTTTATTTGTCAGATGAGGTCTGAATTCGGCAACCAATGGGGAGCAGGGCCCTACTACGGAGGCCAAGTCTACGATGGATACAGCTATGCCATGCCTTCCCCACACAACCCAAGCATGTACGCAGCAGCATATGGTTCCTATCCCGTCTTCAGCAGCCATCAACAACAAGTGAGCTAATGGGTCTTCAACTTTATCCCCCATAGGAGCAGCAACATCAGCAGACAGTCCCACTAGCTACTGATCCTATGATATCAGATACCAACAAAATGAAGAAAAACAGACAGCAAGAGATAAGATTTGATTAACAACTCTACAATGCTATGTTAGCTACTAATGGATGTAGTAGAAGACAACTATTTAGATTGGAATCTGAAAATTCGGATTTCCATAAATTTCATAAATCTTTCAAAACCATCCTTATTTCAGTCTATAGTCAAATACTCCCTCTGTTCCCTTTAAGTTTGTCCAAAAGCATATATTTCACGGTATTTAAGATAGTAATGAGGGTTAAATATATGGTTGAGAATGAATGATTTAAAAGAATTTGAGAGAAAAGATAAAATATGTGATTGAGATTGAATGAAAGTGAACAAGTATTAGGAGACACCAAAAAAGGAAGTAGACAAACATTGAGGAACAGAGAGAGTAAGTTTTAGGTGCATTTAATTCATCTATCCGCTTCAGACAGATCCATACTACAAGTCAGACCCACTGGATGGTCACATTGGTCTAGTACCTAAAATCACATTGCTAGATTCTGCATGCTTAGATAATTTACACTAAGCGTACAAATGCAGCTAGTGAAAACGAGAAGGAACTAATTCCATTATCCGCATCGGGAAGCCGTAGAACTCTTCATTTCTTACATCTCCCTTTTTGTGCATGTAAGCTGCCCACCACGGTACTCCACGATCAGCGGCGTGCTTTTGTGGATCCAAGGTGTTATCCAGCAGGACTCCAACGAGTAAGGCAACGGTTGGTGAAGAGGAGAAGATAGTGTTCAAAATATCGTCAAACTGCAACATGAGATCATAACAAAGTTAGAATCTCTAGAATGTTTTCTTTCCAACTTCTAAATGCCCATTAATCCTTAATTGCACCTATTTGCACATGAGGGAAACTAAGTAACTAGTACTCAATACCCACGTTACTGACCAACTGACCAACCCTGAAAAGTACTTTCGAGTTCTGACAATAAGAAAGCATTGGTAGTCAATATGCTCAAAGCAATTCTGTTTTAGACTGAATACAGTACATATTTTGAAAGATGATTGGAGATTTGAACTTACCCATCCTCCGCCAGTCCTCACAGGACCGTGGCCGAAGTTATCGATGTTTGCGACAAAATATTGAGATATCGATATTCCGAGGAATAGCGATAGACCCAGAATATAGAGATTACGTCTGGAATTGGTGTTGGCAAATTGAATCAAGGAGATTCCACAAGCAGCTTGAAAATGAAAAAACTCAGATCAGATAAATAAAGCAGTAGAGGACAAAACTATTTGTATATTATTGAAGATAATGACTTACCGACAAAGCCAAATAAGACACAATATATTGCAGCAAATATTGGCAACGGAATGGAGGCGAATAAGGCACCAAATTTCCCTGAAAGACGGCAAGGTATTAATTTGAAAGGCAATAGATATTTGACAAGATTATATTGTTTCTGTAGAAAATAGATGTAAACAAACCAAAGATGGAGAAGAAAATCATGAAGGCAGAAGATATCTGCACGACTCTTCGGCTCCCAATTCGGGTTACTCCAAGAAGACCAACATTTTCACTGGAATATTTATACAATAATTTGTTAAGAGAAGGGTGATAGATGAGTAATCTGTAATCCAGACAGAGAGAATCGTAAACTTACACAGAAGCGGTGGTGCCAACGACAGCACCAAATATGCCATCGAGGAACATACTAACTCCCTGTTCATATAGTAATAAAACGAAGATCACTTGTTAAGATTTAACCAGCTTTTCAGAGATATCCCTCGGAAAAATTGATTAATCAACAGCAAACCTGCAAACCAATGCTTCTGGTCAGGACATGAGGCGGAGGAGGAGTAGCTCCTGAAAGCCGCGCGGCAGCGTAAAATGTCCCAGTAGTCTGCATCACATTGATGAACTCAAAACAAAATGCAGCATTGAATGTCGTATTTAGAGGACGTGAATAATTGACATGTTAAGGAGTGCAACGAACCTCTGCTGAAGAAACGAGCGCTGCTCCCATCATTGCAAACACATGGCCTGCTTTAAATATTGGAGTTCCCCATTGAAATGGATACGGAACTCTGACCCTAATGATGAGAATATCGATAAAATTACTTCAAAACACACGCAAAATTTCATTGAATGTCTGAAACTAAAGAATATATTCAAATATTTTAAAATATTTTAAAATATTTTAAAATTCTGAGTAATTTTTGTAAATATACCATGAAGCAGACGACAGAAGGTAGGTGCGATCAGTTCGGCAGCTCAGTTGCCTATTTACTGAAGCATGGTTATAGGCACCGGCAGCAGTCAGAATAGCAGCGAAAGACCAAATCAGCGCTATGCATACAAGCAGAGAGTATCTCTCCAAGATGAATTCAGCATGGGCGTGAAAGCGCTTTAAATACTGGAAACCGGTGGATATAGCATCAGTTTCACAATTGTAAAGATTCGGTAAAAATCTATAATAACAAACTCAACTACCTGTTGGGCAACCACGACTAGAATCAACATAGGGAGACCAAATTCAATACAGTTCGCAACCTGTTAAGAACAAGTATGAAAATGTGAGACATTTACGGAAAAATATTAATTGATTTGATACTTAACGAGTTTGATATATTGTTAATTACTGTAGCTTACTTGGGGGAAGCCTCTCATGAACAAACCGAGACCAACGATACTAACAAAAGGGACACTGACAATTGGACTAAGTAACCTGCTACAACAACAGAACGGGAATAATTGAATGTCTCACATATACTACAGTAGCAGCTGGTTACCAAATGATGAAAGTTTTGAGAATTGCCTCATGAAGTACTTCCATGCCCCGCTAAAGCCGAGGATAATGTTAATGAAGGACGACACAATCAACGAGCCCTGGATCGTTTTCATGCCGTGGATAAATCTCTGCGTGCAAAAGAAAAATGTGACTAGTCAGCCAAAAAGAATGTAAATAACGGAACCAATGTATTGACTTATATTTTACACAACCAGACCGAAGTTGAACAGAGGTATATGTAATAAATCTCTCATCCGAATTTCAGTGTGTACAATCAAGATGTTGATTTGGTGGATCAATGTAACCAAATGGTGCTAGTGTTTGACATTAAACTGGTAAAAATACAGTAAAGCTTGACTTTACCAAATGAAAGGTTATCAAAAAACAGCTACCAGAAATAACGAACTAAAAACAATCTCAATGGCTCGTTATAAAACATTGAGCGTACTTGAAATAAACAGTTTACTCAGAGAATACTGTTAAAGATTGACGAAAACTATTTGCAAACCGTCTCAGATAAGAGCTATATTATTTAGGACCTCTTCAATGAACCTTGATGGCTTGAAATAATAATTTGCCGATCATTACCAAAGACAGTTACCTTATGCCCATCAACAAAGTCACCATCAGCGTCATCTTTCATAATCGACATTGCAGCTATCAGAAATGCAAAGGATGGACCCATGACAGTTGGAAGTCTTGCACCTATAAGTGTCTGGATCAAGGTGTTGACTCCTGCCATAAACACTAAGGTTTGGATCACCTGTGCCATATCCTCCTGCACTCAACAAGGACATACAAAAAGTCGAGAAAACAGCAAAACTAGAAGCCAGAAGTAGAGATGAGTTGTCAGAAATAGAAACCAACTCACATGGGTTCCACCCATACTTGGCACCAATGTAGTCGCAATCAACACCGTTGAGCCCAGCATGATCACATAGTGTTGGAAAGCTAGCGCTAACGTCTCAACTATCAAAACGCTCGGTTCAGTCAACTAATCCAAAGCCCCAAATCAAACCCTAGTTCCTAAACTATTTGATTACACTTTTCAACACAAGTCTTTTAATCAATTTGAGGATAAACAAGCAACCTCCTTTAGCATTGTTTACACTTCAATTTCTTCAGAAAAACCAACATCATAATATCTGAGGTCAAAAAGATTCAAAAGCAAGGAAGATCCCAAACCTTTCCACCAACTTTTCAACCCTGGAATAAACTAAAAAGTTTCCAACTTTACACAGCAATTAAAAAATCAAACTTTAAAAGCCAGAGACTCATTTCAACAGATGCAGACTGAAATCAAGTCCAAAAGATTTCAGAATTCAAAAACAGTATCAACAAATACAGAAACCAAACCAAAATGAACCAAAACGAGACAAAGCCTCACACTCACCCCAAGATGGATTTGAGTGGATGCAAAAGTCCAGAGCTTGAAACTGCTCCACCGGAGGGTACAAAGGACCTCTAGCCGACCCAAGTGGCGGCGCCACCGCGGCTGTCCCATGATTGTTCCCAGTCTCAACCATTCTCTAAACCGAAATCAAAGAAAAACACAGATGAAATCCCTGCAAGATTCAGCAACCAAATCAGATTCAAAACAAAGAAATTGAAAAAGTTGGGAGCTTTGAACACGTCAAGACCAGTGACACGAAACCCACCTCAGAAGAGCGAAACTGAATAGAGAGAGTTCAATTGGAGAGGCAGGGTGTTCGGGTTGTGAATTTATTGCTTGTTGATGGGCTCACTGAATAAAAAAGTACGTAAATCTTAAAATGGGGTTTTTAGGATGGTGGAGGAGAGAGAAAAGCTGTGAAGGATTAACGTTGTGATTTGTCCGTATGTATTTTGTTGGTTGGACCCACTTCTGTCTCCAATCTTAATCATTCCTTTATTTCCTTTTTTATTTTTCCATTTGAAACTTATTTTTTAATTTTTATATTCTTTGGTACGTTACACTTAGATTGGGTTGTAGGAGTAATATTTAATGATTTAATTTCTTTAGACATTATTTTGATCATCATAAAAAAGAATGAATTCATTCTTGTAATTTAATTCAAAAAAGTAACTAGAGTTTGAAGATGTTGGTCAACATTAAAATATTTTTAACTTTATTTTTTATTTTCATGTTTAACTTTTAACTTTCTAAATCATGAAAATTTATGCATAGTGACCAATCACTCGATACCTATTCACATAAGTTGACATAACGATCATCTATTCGATCTCTGTCCAGGTCTTACACGATATAAGAAACATGGAATTCACAATCATTATTTTTCTTTCAAGTCTTTTGTTTTCCTATTAACTTTTTCACTAAGAACTATTTTACTAAATACCTTTATATTAAAAAATCTTGTTTATTGTATCTTAACATTCCTAGAGTTTTTTGATATATTTCATAAACGAACCAAAAATATCTTGTTCTGACATCTTTCGGACACAAAATAGAAGGCAATTTTATTTAAAAATCAAACAGTTCACTCAAAAATCGAGGTTTTATCCAAAAATCAATCAGTTCACTCGATAATCGATGTGCCTAATAAAACTCCTTTTGATTTTGTAAACGTAAATTTATTTGTTGAAGTAATGTTCATTTATTTGATAAAACTGTTTGTAGCATTGTTATTCATCATATGACATTCAAGCCATGTACTACAAGAACACCAGCAACTTACAACTGCATACCAAAATGTTTTCTTTGCATGCACTGTCTTAAGCGACTCTTGGGATTGCAACCACTCGCAGTGGATGGAGTTTGCGGTTGGTGAGAACAGCGATATCAGAATCAGCTTCTTCATCGCCAACCAATCTCCATTCAAATTCCTGCACAAGCCTACCAACTGCAGAAGTAGATAAGAGCATTGCCTGGAGGGAGCCTGCACATACTCGTTTCCCAGCCCCGAATGCCATGGTAATATACCGGTCAGCCAGATCAAATTTCCCATCCATAAATCTCTCAGGTTTCCATTCCTCTGGCTTCTCCCATTTTTTCTTATCCATATTGCATGCGTCTAGGTTGATAGCAATCTGCATTGAAATTTTAGCTTTATAAATATTTCCATAATCGAAATATAACAAGCTGCTTGAAGGATCAAAATCTAAAAAACTGTAGAAGTTTGGCTCATGGGAATTATAAGGGCTAAGACCTGTGTGCCAGCTGAAATGTGGTAGCCTCCGATTTCGGTGTCTTCATGAACGTATCTTGGAGGAATCACTGGGACAGGACTGTACCTTCTCAAAGATTCATGAAAAATTGCACTAAGGTATGGAAGCTGTGACAATTCATCCTCTGAATATTTCTTATCACGACAGACTCTTTGAATGTCTTTGAACAGGCGATCCTGATTATTTTAACAAACATTAATCAGTAACTGAAATAAGCCATGAGATACAAGCAGACAATGCATAACTAGTTTCATGAGCTGTGTTACCTGGCGACTTGGGTTCTTAGCAAGTTCATACATGGCCCACTCTGTGGTGACTGCTGTTGTATCTGATGTCTCGATAATTGGTTCCCAGATTAATGTGGCTACTTCATCCTCTGTAAGGTCTTTTGCGTTCGATAACAGGTAGTCAAGGAAACAGTTCAATTCCTGCCATCAAGCTAAAGATCAATAAATTCCTCACTCCATATTCTTGGAACTAGAGTCGGATAAATTGCAAGTCGTTATGCCAGAGTTGTATAATCAACAATAAATCAGGACTGATCTACAGAGGTAATCAGCCCAAGTGGCGAGATGCAGTACCTTGCCTTCTGTAAAACGCTCCCTCTGCTCTCTTATCATTGCTTTGATCACTGACATCCTACGTGAAACGAGACGTTTCATATTTTCCTCTATACACTTGTTTGGCACCCAACTAAGGTATGGAAAGAAATCTCTCCAGTCCACCTCAATTGAACCCTCCATTAGATCGGTGACCAGGATTCTGTACATCTCTTCTTTCGAAACAGAGGTGCCCAGTTCCTCGACATATAACGTGTCCACATCTTTTCCTAAAGTCTAAATAGCAGGAGTATAAAGATACAACTACTTTAAAGTCCCTAGTGATACAACAACGATCAAACATATAATGCATGGATAGATGTATTCACCTGCCGAATTGCAAATGCAAATAGTTCAGAGTCAAATATTGCCCTATAATTTGCAGCTTCCAGTGGTCTAGCCTTTGCATCTGCATGAAATCGTGCACAAAGGTTATCCATCATGACTTGCCGCTGATGCCGGTGTTGCTTCTGGAAGTTATAAGTGAGGGTTAGTAAGTGAAGATCCATCATGTGTTTATTCTACAGAAAAATATAGCTTTGAGATGTGAGTGTACCTGAGCACTTGATCCTAACATGCTTGTGATTATGTGCCGCTTAACAGTCTTGTGGAAGTTGTTGTAATCACTTACCGCAACCATACACTTATTGCCAGTGAGGATGGTCAATGCGGTTGACAGTTTTCTTGTTGAAATTGATGGATACCTTGTGATCATGGCCTGATTCAAGCAAACAGCTTCTCATGATTTAAGGTTTTTTAACATACTTGCAATTAATGATTACCATACAATAGAGTGAAGGTTTATGCAGTGAAACTTGTATACACAAATACAACCTATTCAACATGTTCTCTATTTCCATATGAGCATTCTAATTGAATAGACGAGGCTTAGGCAGCCATTAGCGATCAAGATATATGGCATAAAATCTAACCTCTTTAGCAACATCAGTGTTGTTGAGGACAACCATCGAAACAGCTCCTAGCTTGACTGTATAAACAGGTCCATATACCTCTGACCACTTAGTAAATGTCTTGTGCGGTTTTTTCTCTTTTAGGCTCAGCAAGTTCCCGAGTATCGGCAGTCCTGGTATCCCTGAGAAGCAAACAAACAAAGACAGTGTAAGCTTTACAACAAAGCTGTATGATTTAACTATGAGAATCAATAAATTGCTGCAATCCATACCAGGCGGAAGTGGATTTTTTGATGATTTCACCTTTTGTTCAACCTTCCTAGTTGTCAGTCCAAAGAAGAGTACCAACAAAACACCGCCAAGAGTTAAAGTTAAAGCTGTGGGAGGCAATAATCCTTTCACTTCCTGGATGAAACTCGCAGTATTCATTGTTTCAGTAATTCCTTTTGGCTACTCTCAGAAAATATACTCGCTGATAAAGAAACATCAACAACATTTATAAGTTGAAATGGGAATCTACAAAATGAATGAAAAAGGAAAAGAGGATAACTAAAAAACAAGAACATCATTTACAAGCATAGTACGTAGATAATGGAAAAATTATTGTAGCTGTCATAAAATAGTAAAATTAGGTATGCTAAGGTAAAACTCACCCATCAGCTCCTCCTTCTCACTAATATACAATTCTTTCTAGATTTTTTGAGCCTCAAATAGTTTTAGTATTCCAGAGTTTTTATAACCGTAGCAAAATATAACTTTTTTGTAAAAAAAATTATTCCTGCGTCGCTCAAGGATTGAAAGTTACAAAAAAGTTATACCTGGTGTTAGCTTATCATTGAAAGCAAAGTGCAGACAAAATTTGCAAAAAAGCATCAAATGTGTATTAATGCTACCTAATCAAACTTTAATGAGAAATTGAAAGTATACACGAAGGATATAATGATACAACAAAATGAATAATCTAAGTAAGGATATGATTTGGCCGGCTAAACTGCAATCAGTGAACCACAACTACTCTACAGAGTTACTTAAATAAAGACTAGTATTAAAGGTTAAAGCATGGGCCATGGGTGCAAAGCATATCCAAATTAGACAACTTTAGAAAAGTTTTCTAATGTTACAGTAAACTCCAAGATGGGGGGTATGGGCACCCAAAATTAATATGACAGAGCATAATGTAGGAAATGGGGAACAGGTAAAGGTGCAGATCACATGGAGATTCAAATTAAGAAACCTAGAGATCACTTAATTACTTCCTACCCAAGGAGTATATTTGAAGAAGCATTAATAAGGCCAAGAGCAAGCCCGAGTAGAGCAGATATGCAACAAAGACTAAGCGAGGTGGCATAGACTGGTACCTCTTACGTGTGACGAACACCAAACCCAAGACTGCAAATATCACCTGTGAGAGGGGGAAAACTACAAAAAACTCACTCAGAGTGTGAACGACAAAATATAAAAGCGGTGAGTGTGGAGCTTTCAGAATGGGAAGATCAGACTACATTTGGGTTGTAATTTTAACATTCTGCGGATTTTAGCATGTAATATCTAATACGTATAAAAACTAAACGTTTTCATGGTTTTTATTACCAAATGGATTGGTTTTTTACTAGCTCATAAATGAGCATTGTGCAACAACAGTTGTGGTATCAAATTTCCCAAGTATCAGTTTCTAACATATTGTTGTCAATTCATCCAATGCAGGATCCTCTGAACATGATATTAAGCAGTCAAGACGATCATAATTCTATCACAGTCACGAAACCCAAAAGTTGAAATATTATTCAAACCATATCCATTGCAGATACAATCGGTTGAAGTAAAACTCACACTGAAAACGTTACATATTTACTAACAGGTAACATAGCGAAACACAAAAGTACAGCAAAAGCCAAAACAGATGTTAAAATATTTACCTTAATGCTTCAGTATCACAGTGCGACATGTGCTGAGAGAATCTAAACAAACTTTTAACACCATTTAAAAGCGTATAACTTCGGTCTTACAAGCACTATCCTACGGAAAAATTGTGGACAACTTAAAACCCGATTTTGATCACCTGTAACAGTGAAAAATAAATGTATTAACCGCAAAGGCAATTTACAGCGAGACAAAACGAAACTCAGAATTTATTAAAAATTGTAAAAATAACATAGTTTAGTAAAATTGATGAGAATATTTCCATAGAATATTATACATAGATTTGTACATACACTTTAAAACATACGAAAGGGTTCTTTACACAAGACACACAAGCGCATCTTCCAAATCTCATATACTTTTACGTACACAAACAAAATTGAAATATAATACGAAATACAGATTTTCGATCGGTACCTCTGCGGAAAAATCAGTAGAAACGATAATACGTCGTGAAGTGTCGATCGTCGGAGAGTGACGAGTGAGTGAGAGGTTGGGTGACGCGGTGGGAAGTTTTGGGTAATTGTGATTCGACCCCTATAGTTATTATTTTGAGAAATTGAGGTATTTTGAAAATATAATTTTAAAATCTCGTCCGGCAATACGGAGTAGAAATTTAGAATCATTTTTCTTTAGTCGTGACGTCATCGGATCAGCACTGGATTCTGCTTCTGCTCGTCACTCACCGAAATTGGAAACTGCTCTTTCTTTGCCTCTCCGCATCTTCTCTATCCCCAACTTCAAATTTCGAGCGCACACTAACCAAGTTCTCCTTTTTGTCTCTGCAATTCTGCGCTTCAGATCTGAGCATTGCACCAAAGGTAAGACAAGTTTTTTCTTTCTATATTTATCGATTTTTATGTGTAATTGATTATTGATGTCGACCCACAAATAGTAAAGCCTAAAGATTTGATCTTTGTGTAAAGTTTCCGATTTTGGCAGAGTGAGTGTTGGATTTGGTGGTGACTCGTTTTGTTATTTTATTTAGGGTTTTGGAGATGAAGCGCGTGGCTGGAGGTACTTCGTTTATGAAGATGATGATTTACGATTACGCTGAGCAACTGGTAATTTACGTCTCTAATATTCTATGTTTTATGCATTGAATGTGTTTGATGAAATGTCTGTTTCAAGAAAAAAATTGGTTTTCAGTTCATTTAGATGTTTTTGGGTGGTGTTTTATGTTTTTACTTAATTATGCAGGAATTTCCTCCTGCGTTTATTAAGCATAGGGAGAGATGTGCTGATGGGAAGTTTGCGATGAGTATGGGGAGATGTGAGGAAGGGGAGTATCAGGTAAGGGTGTGGGGGAGTGGAGGGCATCATTGCTGGATTGTGGAGGCGGAGAAGGATGGAGATGGGTTGTTTTTCAGAAATGGGTGGCCGGAGTTTGTGGAGGATAATCATGTGGGCTTTGCTGATGTACTGGTGTTTATTTATGAAGGGAGGAATAAGTTTCTTATCAAAATATTTGATCCAAGTGGAATAAAAAGGAATATGGCCTCTATGATTCCTAAGGAGGAGGATGTAGGTGTAGATGCTCAGGACGCGGGTATGGAGAAGGTGACGATGAACTGATGGGTATGAATCCTGGGCCTGATGATGGAAATGAAGAGGGTGGTGATGAAGATGAATTGATCAGTATGGATCCGGATCCTAATGATGGAAATGAAGAGGGTGATGATGAACTGATGGATACTGATTTTGATAAACCGACAAGTGAGTTATTGTAGCTCAATAACCTTTTTACGTCTTTTCCGTTTAAGTAATCTTATGTTGAGGTCATTGTGAATTGCAAGTGGATTTTTGGTGTGGCTGCTTTAATTGTAATTCTTGTGTGCAGTATATTACGTCAGCGGCAATGGTGAGTGTCACTTGGAAGTAGGTGGCAAACTTGAAAAAGAAATGCAAGGGAGCTTGGAACCGACTTGGGTAGACCGTCTGCGCCACGTAAAAGTGGAAGGAGAAAAGGAAGAATGTGGCTGTGCCGAACCACATCAGAAGGAAAGTATGGATTTGTTTGACATGAATGGAGAGAGTAAGAAAGACCGCGTCGGACCGTCTTGGAAAGAAAGCTCGTCTTGTGTTGAAGAGGAGAAAGAAAGCTCTTCTCGTGTCGAAGAGGAGAAAGAAAGCTCGTCTCGCATTGCAGAGGAGAAAGAAAGCATTAAAGAATCATCTATCCTACCCCCATTCAACTCGAACAACACACATTTCAGTGCAACTTGGTCACCCACATGGCAGCATTACCTGGTAAGAAGTTCGAACATACACAGTACCTTAGGTCACACTTCTTTTAAGATTTACATTTGCACAGCTTACTGAACCAACACCTTCATCATTGTAGACTATACCCAAGGAAATAGCTATAGAAAAGGATCTTTTTACCAAGTCGCAACTTTTAATCCGGGATCTGAGGGGGAGGATATGGTTCATGAAACTCTCAAAAGAAGACGGCATCATAAATCTTACTGAAAAGTGGTGTAAGTTTTGCAAATGTTTCGGGATAGCAGAAGGCGATACTTGCACCTTTGAGTTCACATCAAGCCGAATTGTTAATGTCCATATTTCTACAACCAAATCGAGTTTGCATACTGGCCAGTAATTTTCAGAGGCCGCTTGTGTTTATACATGTTCCCTGCTCGGTGTTAAAGCAGTTCGGACATAAGCTGAAAGAGTTACTCAGAAATCGAGGGAATCAAAACCCAGCTACTACTGTACTACATGTTTCAATTAGTCTTTCGTTCTTGTACCTAAGTCCGACAAATGATTCATGCAAAAATGTTATTTGCCGTAAGAAATCTTCTTGTGTCGGGGTGACAGATTTGTAGCCGTGTTCTTCTAAATTAAAATGCTACCGTTTCGGTCAGACCTAGAAACGTGACCGGCACATATTAAACGAAGGCCCACACGCATTCTTGCTGGACTAGATCCAACGAATATGGCCACCTCATCAGATTATTAATCTTTTTCTACTCTTGCCAGAACAATCTTTAGCAACGAAAAGTCATAATTTTATTCTGCGAACAATCCGTAACTAATGTACTATTTCTGGAAGAGGTTTTAAAAAGATTGGCGACACTAGTTCTAAACAAATTTCAAACACTGGAAAGTTTCAACTATCACCTTTTGTCGTTTGCTGCCAAGAGCCAACTACCTCTAAAAAGCTCACCTCCGTCCGCCAATCCGACAAAAAAATCGTCCACTTCCCGTACATCCATACATTGTATTGTATATGAAACTCGCACACCCTTTTCACACTTTCAAAAAGTATATAAACCTCTTAACTAAGTTTCCATTATGTTCACAATTTGAGGCATTTTAAAACAGAGTATTGAGCAATGGCGGCGGCGAGTGTAAAGCTTTTTCAAACATCGAGGGTGTCAAGTGGTGGAAGGTGCGAGTTGGGATGTGGGTTTGGAAGGAGGAAGAAGGGAAGGTTGGATTTGGAATCTGGAGTGAGATGGAAAAGAAGGGAAGAGGAATAAGGAAGTGATGGTGAGGGCGGTGAAGGTGAGGAAGGAGGAGAGTGTGGTTGTGGTGGTGGATGGTGGAGTTGGGGAGTTGTTGAGGTTTGGGATTGGGAAGGGGAGGAATGGTGGGGTGAGGTGGAGTAGTTTGAAGATTCAAATGCAGAGGTTCATTGAGAAGGTTAAAGCAGCTTCCTTTTTTATCCTCCCTTATTTGGATTTGGATCTTATTTTAGTCTGTGTATTTATTGGTTGTGTGATTTGGATTGATGTTGTTTGGAAATGGAAGTTCTGATGATTTGATGAATTCAATATTGCAGGGTATTGTGGATTGCAGATTCTTTACCTTGCTTGCTGTTGGAGGTTCCCTGCTTGGCTCAGTTTTGTGTTTTCTTGAGGTAGGTTTTCAGCCATCAGAAATGTTTTCGGTATACATATGGTATTCGCAGTTGGTGTGAATGTGTTGTCTATGGGGAGTTGAAGTTGAGGTTGGTGTGAATGTTTTCAGGGATGCGTGATTGTAGTAAAGTGTTATGCGCAGTATTTCCATAACATGGGACATAGATCAGATCAAGGACATATCATCGAGCTCCTAATTGAAGCCATAGGTGGAGCTTAAATTAATATATTTCATGCACATCTCGAGCTTTTGACAATTTGAGGTGGACTGAAAATTATGAAATTTGGAACTTTTGTTTTCAGATATGTTTCTGGTAGGAACTGCTATTCTTGTGTTTGGGATGGGACTGTACGCCATGTTTGTGGGATCCAAAAGTGTCAAAGAACAATATCTTCCAAGGTCCAACTTGTTCGGGTTATTTCACTTCAGGGTAAGCTATCTGCATACGAAAGAACACGCCTGATCATTTTTACATTCCGAAATACTGTCTAACCATACAAGTGCCGGTTGTTCAGGCTACTCCAGCATGGGCTCAGATGCGCTCAGTTTCACAAATTAAGTCAAAAATGGGGCATGCCATAATGATGTTACTTCAAGTGGGAGTGTTGGAGAAATTGAAGAATGTACCTGTTGTCACTGGCTTGGACTTGGCTTGTTTCGCCGGGTGGTGTTGCTGTCCTCGGCCTGTGTATTCATTCTTTCAAAAATCTCTACCAATCTTGCTATGGAGTAGACTCTGAATGGGATTCAGACAAAGCTCTAGTTGTAGTATACTAGTATATACATTAACATTCTTTCTGCAAGGTACGTACGAAAATTATACAATGAAAATGAGTAGAAGAAAATGTGTTTGTTGGTTTAGTTTAAACTTTAAAGTATAAGGTTCTCAGAAGTTCTTGTATGGATACAAATTTGAATTGATAAACCTTTTCCCAGTGTTATATGTAATATTTCTAACTGAACAAATGTGTTCAGAATAACATCTAACTGCCAGTGAATACCAGGTTCCTTTTTCTACATGGCCAGGAAATCACTCATTTCGGACACTAGTTGAATGTTTTCCTGAGGGTAAACCTTTGCCACAAGCTGTAAAAACTGTCGTCATGTCCGGAAATTCCTTCTGCCTGCATTTAAAGAAAAAGGGTACAAGTTAGAGCTCAAGTTAAACTATTTATTTTGTTCAGCGAAACTTGGAGTTTGTTAAAAGGAAAATCATAGGCAGGTTTACCTTGCATCTGTCTCGCAAGGAAGGCTAGAGTTCCTCAGCAATCAAGTTTTTCTATACATGACGCTAACTGACTTATCAAAGCTATCTGTATAGAAAGTACATGTTACTAAACCTTTGACATGTAGCTGGAAAGGATATTTCTATCAAAGCAAAGAGCTAGCTTACCCTGGATAAGCTGGACTTCAAGTGTAACTAATAGTTCACCAACTCTTCTGCAACAGACGAGCAAATAGGAGCATGACTGAAAGCCATCACAGATCCTTAACATTACATAATAAACATTAAAATCAAGATCAAACAAAGTAACAATTGAATCCAAGTTTGACGAAGCATCCAGTTACTAGAAATTTCGGTAATTTATATGAAGTTTATGACGCATGTGGACTGAGCAGTAGCACAAAAGAAAACTTGAAACACCGAAAATACAGTTACAATGGTGAGGATTTATTGATAAGTTTTAGAGCAGCAGAAGCTCAGAATATAGCAACTTTAAAGAGTGAAAGTGTGGCGCATTAGGCTTTAGTTCCAGCTCCGGCTTTGGCAAGCTGTTCCAGTACTTGAGAAATTTGTTGTTCAGTTAGGCCATCCAAGCGGATTCCTTTCTCCACTCCAAAATCTGGCAGGAGAAGAAATGATAAGTTGAGTAAAAATCGATATATTACAGAAAGAGAGAAATTGGTAATCTTTTGAGCAATTCTAATAGATAAGGCAACTAAGTCCTCATAGAAGACATAAATCCGCACATCTTGAGTATCGCAATTCACAAACAGCAACCTTCAAGGAAAATACTTAGTTTGTCCATAGATATATACATCACAAGTTACTACCGGAGTTTATTCAAAAGCGAAGATTATAAATTGATAGTTAACAACAAGATTGTAGAACATATCAATTGTTAAGGTAGAACAAAAAAGACGCACCGTATCTGGCCCACATCTGAGGTTCGGTTCCGCTGCACTCGCGGATGAGAATAGGCAAATTAGGGTTCAGTGTCTTCAGCTCCTTGTAATTCTTCTCAACAAATGATCTGCGATTAACCAATAAATTAGATTAAATTAAATGACTGAACAATGGAAATGGATCTGAGATGAGTTAGCGAACCGGGCGGGTGCGCTTTCCGGTGATTTTTGACATAAGAGAATTCGGAGTTCCTTCAGACTCCGGGAGAAGGGTGCCTTCCACGCCATCTGTCTCTGCCTCCCTCGTTCGCGTTCGCCCGACGATTGCTATGCTACCTGAGAGTCAAATGGAGATGCTTCTACGCTTTATTGGGCCGGGCCTGAACATAGCCTAACAAGCCATGTTTGAAGACTAACTATAGCACGCAATTGTAATATATAAGTGTCTTGGGTAGCACCAGTAAATTTAAATTATCCTCCCATATGTTGATAATTAAGCTCTTCATCATTGGATTTAAACTGGCCCCGATTCGTGGGAAGTCGTGCATTCTGTGTCTCTAAGAACTGAACAAATACTTACTTTGGAACAATATGTAGTGATTAGGAATTGAAAGTTTGGAATTTGAATAAGACAACAAATGGTCAACCAGATGGATAACACATGAGTTTGCTTATGAAGTTCACAAGTCTTTGTGGACTGAAACCTTTTTTGGAAATACTAAAACCCCCACTGCCCAGATAAAATGAATCCTACGGGGAGCTAAAACAATCACATGTCGAAGTTCCATGTACTCTCTGCTATCACCTTGGGTGTCTTCAGGTCATTTGCCAGATCAAATGCGGCGGTGATCTGCAGAAAGTCAAAAGACAGATACATAATCAGGTGATGTCATGGTCGTGAATATCTCAAGGATGTAATAATAATTATTCTACCAAAACCCTTGCTTTTGAAAATGAGCTTTTCATGCAGGCGAAAAAGTTCAGTTCAGGGTAAAAAGATTATCCACAACTACAAACACTCATTTGTCAATATAAGTCTTGGGAGTGTTGTGAAAAAATGCCTAAATATTAATAGCATTCATTTTTTTCACATCGCCACTTGAAATGCATAATCTATGTGAATCAGCAATCATATTATCAGAATATGAATCAGAATAAAAATATATGTACCTTAAAGATCCCACTTGTCTTTGAGTTTCTAGACCACTCCAACCCCAACGCCTTGCTTGATGGTTGATAAGTAGCACGAACCACATCATCATCATACACCTTCCTTGCCAACGCAAAATCCCAAGTATTCTTTCCCAAATCATAAGTTGGCTCAAATGTTGTCAATCCCTTATGCACATACGTGTATTTCACTTTCCCATTCTTTGGTAACCCCACCATGTGATTCACCGAAACCTTATTAGCCGAATCAAGCACTAATGTCCCATCCACTATTGTCCGGTTGTCACCAACCCCGTGAATGTAAGTCAAATTCAGTGGTTTTTGAAGAACCCTCACTGAATTCATAAACTGAAATCTAAAATCCTGCAGCCACAAAACAACTTATTAGGTTACGTCCTTCATAAAATACTTTCCCGTTTTCTTCTTTGATACCATCTAAATAACAACTTCAATACTCCCATCCACTACTTATCGAATATTTTATATATGAGATAGAGCTTTACTTAGCTAAAATTTCTAAGACATTATAGTTCAAGAAGTCGTATCGAAGTCCCTAATCTCATAACAACCGCCAACACTATCAAAAAACTTAAAGACGCGAACTGAATCTTTACTCCCCAAAAGTCTCAATCACAATCAGACCCCAATCAGTATTCAGTATAACCAAGATCAATCTCTTCAGCATTTCAAATAGATGTAAAGCAATTTCCAACACAATATTTGAACTTCAAACCTAATTAACTAAAGTCAAACTGAAACCCTAACTCACCTACTGCAGTTTCTACCAACTCCAGAAATTCAAACTCAAATCCAAAAACACCATCTCTACACTACTAAGTCAAAAGTCATACCTTCTTCGGAACATTATAATCAATCATAAAGAACCCAGGCTTCTCAACCGCAAGCGCCAATCCATTCATACTCGGACCTTTAACAACCGTAGCATCAGTCAAAGTAGCTCGAAGCTTCAAATCACCAACTCCAAAAGCGACGGTAGCGGCGCCGGCGTTCTTGTCCACATCATACCTTCCCTTCAACGACGCCTTCATTTTCTCCGAGATCGAATATTCCGATGCGGTTGGTGCGAGAATCGAGACAAGGAGGACAAAATGGGGATTTTTAAACTTGGGGATTCCTCGTGGATTTTCTCGCCTGCAGGTTTGGTAAGTAGGAGATATCAAGTCAACGATTGCTATCGGGCTGGGCCGTTGTAATTATTGGGCTTTTAAACCCATTACATTATTCACTAGTTAATGGTTCTCCGGTCTAATTATGTAAACCACTACATTCAAATCTCGGTTCTACGAAATGCAATCAATCGGTTCAATAGCTGGCATAAACGTGTACGCATGCCGTATCGATCCAGAACATTCCGTGACTTTTGAAGTACAGATAATTAATCTCACCGTCAATTTCGTCCAACATTACTCAATCTCAGCCGTTGAATTTATATATAAAAGTAAAAGCACAACTTTGGATATTTATCATCCGCTGACATCGCAGGTCCGTCTCCTTAAGCCGTTTTGTCGCACCGTTCTGCTCCAGATCTTGACCACATGGCATAGCTTATGAGAATGATATCTACGGATCTGATAAGGTCGGCTTCCGGTCTACGATTTGGTGGTTGGCTTGTCGAAATTGGTGTGGATGGAGATTTGGAGCATGCTTGATGCGAGGAACGGTTTCTATTGGAAAACTATAGCTTAGGAGGTTCAATCTAGACCTTTACCACCAGGTTGATTGGATCACGTGAAGAGATCGAATTAGTGTAGCGAGGGTTTTTGATTTTGCATGAACGGCTGATGTTTTAATGTTAATTAGAGGTGAAGTTTTGTTTCTTATTGTTTAGATGCATTCAATTTTATTTTACTTCAGATTGTTGATGTGGTTTGTTTCTATCTTGTAGGTTTTGGAGTTGTCAATTGCAAGGATGTGCGAAGAATTTTCTGGGTGAGGTTGTTACATTTTGATGTAGTATATAAGTAATCTCCAGCAGCAGTTATTAGATATTTATATTAGTTGTCTTAGTAGTTAGTACAGAGTAATTTAGTTCTGGAAAAAAAGTGTAGATAATGTTGATGTCTTGTAGTCAGGCCTTTGCCATGTTGGGTGAGCTCACTTGGCAGGCCGCTATATCTAATAAGATTATTTTTGTTTTGGGAGGGGAGGCACAGGCAGCATAATTTTTTGCCTGTCTCTCCTCCCAGCTGTGTGTGTTTGTGTGCTTGTGTGCCTCTTGGTTTTTCTTTTCTGCAATTTTCTTGAAATCACTTGTCGTATGACATCGAATCTGGTACCTCTGCGGGGAAGCATCAAAATTGAGAACTGAATTGGATATTATCAAGGCCGGGGTAACAAATTGCACATTTGAAGGTACACTTTACTATTGCGACTATGGTGAAAAACACATATCTGAAGGAATGTGTTGTTATCGTGATCATTTAATTATTGGATAGGAAAGTTAGCATCAAACACCACTTAGTCAATACTTATTTGCTTTTTGCTGCCTCCAAGCGAGTAGCTATCAACTAATCTCCTTGGCCAATCATGTATAACCATGAATTGTCACTTAAACATCAACAGCTGCTAGTGTGGTGAAGTTTAGTGTTTGTTCTACTGTGCATAAACCAACTGTTTCTGTCTTTGATTGTTAAATAGGTTACCCTATCAATTATGTTTTATGGTGTAGTCCATAGTCAGTGTCTGTGTTGTAATCTCAACAGAGATGTTATCAGACTTGTCCCAGTGGAATTTTATTTTAAAGAGAAGTTGCCATTGTTGGCTGTGGTTGTGTTGTTGTTGAAAGGAAGAGATGTGTCTTTACTATAGCTGTAAGTTGTAACTGCAACATGCTGTAAAGATGTTGGTTTTGCCATGCTCGCCAAGTCAATGAAGGGTATTAAACTGAAATGGAGAACTGGCTACTGGATGAAGTGCTGTTGGGACTTGTTGCTGCTTTCTGCTGGAAAAGGGATCGGATCCGATTTACCCCTGATGCAGGCTTCTCACCTTGCAGGTCTGTTAAATTACTATATCTTATTTTGTTATTGAATATTGTTGAAAACGCGTATGTTTTCGTAATGCAGATCTAAAAAGAATTCTTATTTGAACTGGGACTGGAGACAGTTGCAAGGACTACCTTTGGAGTTCCTAGGCCGTTTTCAGCCTTTTGTTAGGACCAATGCTTATCGGATTGTCAAGTAAAGTAGAAGCTGCCACGTGGTTTGTTCAAGGCTGCCTGTGAAAGTTAAGATGGACTGCTTGTTATAGTCGAAATGGACTCGGGATTTTCAATTGTATTAATGATGTGAAATATGTGGGCGTGGAATGAGAATGATGCTGGCTATGGGGGACATTCCAATGTGATTATCTGAGATGGAAAAAGGTTATTTTGGCCCCAGTGTCAGCTTTATTTTAATTGTTAGTTTTAACTATGGTACATGTCATTTACTTGTTAATGCAAATAACTATTCTGAGCAGGCTGTTTTCAAGTGATGCCGTTTGATTTGTGAACTTCAGATGTGCTGCAAATTGCACATATAGTTGCAATTTTACCAATTCCACTCTATATATGCAGGGTACTATTGAACATTCTACTATGGGATAGAAGGTACACGACTACACTTTTGTTTGATGTTAAAAATGACCACGACGGTAGTGTGCAATAGTATGATATTGGGTTAGATGTTTAGCTTCCGAATGCTTCATAGTGTTCATAATTTGTGGATCCGTAAGCTCAAACTGGAAAGAGCACTCTAACTACCGGGTATGGTAGCTTACGGAGGTTGGTGGTTCGAGTCCACCCTGATCCTTCTACTTAATTAACTTGCAGCCTTCTTGTTATATTTCGTATAGCAGTCTTTGCTATTCTCTGGTAACATTTTTCCGGTGTGATTGCCTTATCTGGTAACTGTGGTTTGTAATTATCCTTTCAGAAGGTGGATGTTAATCAACTATGTACCTCTTCAAGTCTTCACTACCAATTTTCTGCATTCACGCCAACAGAAATTTCTGACAGATTCATGCAAGCACAGGAAAGTCGTCCTTCAATGAGCATGTTCCATGTTTCTTGACCAAATCCGAAGAAAAATGTATCCCTACCTAGTGAGATCACGTTTCAAGTTGTTAGCAATTACCAATGAGTAAATGACGTGCAGCTCATTTGGAAGCAGTCGATAATATTTGATGAATTAGTTGCAACTGAGGGTCGTATCTCAATCATATAAATTTCTTATTTACACCAATTGAGCAATCAAACCAAAAAGGTCAGACCATAATCGAACCGTAAACAAACAGACCTCAATTATTGAACCATAAACCAAATAGTTAATTCAACTGAACCGAGTTACAAGGTGGTCTCAAAAACCCTACTTCGCTCCACTCTTCGTCTCAGCTCGATCATCGATCAAAGCCCCAATTCACTCACCGATTCCGACTCTCATCGGAACCCTAACTTAACCTTATCCTTTCCTCACTCGAATTCTCATCAATGGCGGATTCAGAAACGGAACCGAAATCGGTACCAACCCCAGCAGAACCACTAACTCGATCGGACTCGAAAATCGGTGTCGACGACAGTCATCATCCAGACGACGAATCGGCCATCAATTCAATCACACCCACCAACCCGAACGCTTTGGAGATCACCAAGCTGCCTTCCCGGCCCCGAAAAATCCGCAAAGTCGACACCTTTACGCACGTTGTGCCCCGATCGCTATCGTCCGAACAAGAGATCGATTCAGCAATTCAGTATCTCCGTGAATCCGATCAATTAATGGCTGGATTAATCGAGACTCATCCGCGTCCGAAATTCGATGAATTTCACTCACCTTTTCATGCATTGGCTAAAAGCATCATACACCAGCAACTCACATTCCGAGCAGGAGCTTTGGTTTACAATCGATTTATTGAACTTTGTGGTGGGGATAATGGTGTAGTTCCCGAAACAGTGATTAATTTGGATCCCCAAGAGTTGCGGCAGATTGGTATTTCGGGTAGGAAAGCGAGTTACTTGCATGATTTAGCGAGGAAATTTGTGAGTGGGATTTTGTCTGATGAGGTGATTTTAGGATTGGATGATAAGTCATTGTTTATGATGTTGAGTATGGTGAATGGGATTGGGTCATGGTCGGTTCATATGTTTATGATTTTTTCATTACATAGGGCGGATGTCTTGCCTGTGAATGATTTGGGTATTAGAAAAGCCGCGCAGTATTTGCTTGGTTTAGAGGAGTTGCCGAGGCCCTCACAGATGGAGAAGTTATGCGAAAAATGGAGACCGTATAGGTCGGTTGCGGCATGGTATTTGTGGAGGTATGTTGAGG
The DNA here is from genome assembly GCA_006409495.1 of Sedum album. NCBI lineage: Eukaryota > Viridiplantae > Streptophyta > Magnoliopsida > Saxifragales > Crassulaceae > Sedum > Sedum album. The sequence goes on along the minus strand of QZGG01000163.1, from coordinate 26,736 downwards.
TGAGAGGGCCTGGTAGTAGTAGTAGACCGATTGGCACTGCGATTGCTAGTCTGCAGCAACGACAGCCACAAGAAGCACAGCAGGAGCAATTTTCTGATCCGAATTTTGCGCTTGTAAGGTACGATTTGACTCCTCATCTCTTTTCTTCTTAAGTTAAGTAGCTCATTCAGTTCTTCATAAGTTGAGTCACTCACAGCAGGAGTATCTTTTATTTGGCATCCTTTCAGATAATATGAACATTATACTATTGATACTTTTCCGCTTTAGTTGGAATGAAATGGCTTTCTTGTGATTCTTGTTACCCAGTTGCTACTTTGTCCGGTTTCCTTGTTTAACAATTTCATTTTTCCCAGCCTGACATGGAGGCAATGATCCATAACCGCAACAGAAATAATCACAAGATGGGAATCGAAGCTCTGCTGTTTATAACTATTTTCAAGAACCCAATCACATATCTTGAGAAGACTATTGAGCAGACTCTAAATGTTAAAAGTAAATACCATCCTCAGGCCAAATACAATTTGGCCTAGCGTTGTTACTGTGACTTGTTCAGTAAACACACTTTCCCAAGTCTTTTTTATGGTTCAGAGTCCCCAGCACTATTAGCTATTTGTGGTAGTTTGAGGTGAATTAAATAGCAAAAATGTAAGAGCAACTTTGAAAACTAATAAAATAAAGGATTGAATGTGAAGAAATCATTGTTAGCAAACACAAGTGTGCAGCTCTTAAGTGCTGTTCTGTTCTTCTCTGCTTCCTCATCCCAGGAGTGCAAAAACAATCCAACTATCGCCAAAAGCAAAGTGTGTTTAGTAGAACCAGCTACAAAGACAAGAATATTTATATTTGTCTACCAGAACTTTTAGACAATATGAGACATTAAATCCATCTTAGAGAAATTACATGGTCAGGCGAACAAGTTTCATAATAATCTCACTACTCACAGGCAGGCTTTGTATCAAAGCTACTCAAGCAGATTGCAAATGCTTGAAAAGCAGAAAGAGGGTAGCGATAATCCATTGTGAAGATATCCTTACCGATTTTCCCAAACTGAAGAATGACTTTCTCACGTTCTGCTGTTGGAACATCTTGGTGAGGATCCACGGATGCCACGAGCTGAAAGTTTTTAACTGAAGCGACAGTGACTCTGCCTTTGAAGTTAAGGCACCAGCATTGGAGCTGCTCGTGCCACCTTGGAGTTTTGTTTTCGAGGATCAGTGGTTCTGTTATGCCGTTGGTGATGATTTCAGATGGTTCGGCAAGACTAGTGGAGCTGAAGTCTATGAGACTGTTGGTTTGTTTGGAATATGAGGATTCAGAATTATCACTGTGAGAGTGGAGGGAATCATCTGTTGGAGTAGGAGCTTTGCCACCTTGTTGGATTGAAGAGAATGGGATTGAGTGCATAAAGCAGTGCATTCTTCTAGGACCACGAGTGCGCAGGATATTGAGCTCGTATGACACTGTTGCTACGATGCTTTTGCTAGAGATTGTGTTAGAAGAGACCTGGTTTGAACGTCCACTTTTGTGTGTGCTTGATACTGGCCGAATGTCCTTGGAAGGCTGAGCATCGTAAATGGTAAATTTGGTCCCGAGAAAATTAGACCTGTTGAAAGAATGTGTGTTAGTGGTAGTAGTTAATGAACAAGGACCATGCTACTGATATGATTTAGGCTTTGATGAGCTGACCTCAACTTCCCAATGTACATACAGCTTGTCCGAGAAAAATCATCTCTATCCAGTGAAATCAAAAACTCGGTGTTCGCAGTTCTTCTGACTTTCTTGGCTGCCAACAGCATTTTGCTACCGTTACCTGACACAGTTAATAGTTGCCGCTAAGGATTCATAAAAAAGATCAAAGAGACATCAAGAAAAACCCAAAAATATACAATCTTTACCAGGACCCAAGCCAAGGTATAATCGATATAGTGAGGTTGCCTGTTCTCTTTTGATATAACATTGGATGGGCTGGTCTCTCGGGCCGGGCTGTTGTAATAAATATTGGACAAAGATCAGTATTTAAGCATCAGACAAACTGCAAACTAAATAACCAAAATTGCATAACCGTACCTGTTTCAAGGAAATGGGAAAAGTTACACATCCGCACTGTTCAAGGGTCTTTACGATTTCTTTCGTTGCTTCCCTCCAAGAACTACAAACCGAAGCACAAGCAACAACAGCTTTACGAGCAGGCCACGTGGTCTCGCTAGCTTCCAGTCGATTGATAATATCAAAAAGCAGCTCGGGTGGTAAATTCTCCCACTGCCCTTCCTCAATTAGTTCAGACGTACAAAGCTCCGGAGCAATATGTGATCTTCCACAACTGGTTCGAAACTGTTTTCGATCAAGAACTTTTCGAGACCTGCTTTCTATCCCGTCTTTGATCTCCTTAAGCTCATGCCATATCCTCTTAAAGACCATCCTTTCGCTATGGCTTCTCCTTTCTCTCTGATTAAAATTCTAAACAACATAAACACAACTGAAAATCATAAAAATGATCAGAGAAACACAATTTTGGACATGGCTAGTTTCAAACTAAAAAGAAAAAACAATTGAAAAGTCACACATTCTGCTATTTGGCCTCCCCCACACAGTTAAAAAAAATTATCTTTTTTTCCTTTTCAATTGATCCATTTGAGGGAATTCCGGTTTCAATCTATGCCAAGGTTTCAACATACTGAACATCAAGCCTTAGAAACAAAAGCATACTGTACAAACCTGGATCTCAAAACTTTTGAGTTCTGACATCCCAAGTTCCAAACTTTACCAAAAACAAATAATCTCACATTTTTAAGTGACCCATTTGGTTACTATTCTTAAACTTCCACATTTCAGACCATACCAAAACAAATCCCAATCTCAAACCATCAGCCATCCCAAGTTCACAACTTTATGAGAAATAACTAACCATAATACACTTTTTATGGTGACCCTTTGGCTGATTTTCACACTGAAAGTTACTAAACCTTCATATTCAAAAATATAACAATACTAACCTGAATCTGAAATTATCTGACATCCCAAGTTCATACCTTTACCAAAAATAAAACTGATCAACTTCTAACTTTAAAGAAGTGACCCAATTTGCTAATTTTCGGTCTAAAGATCAGACCAAAACACTCTCAAACAGAACAACTGATCCAATTATTGATGCTCAAAGCTCAAAGCTCAAACATCAAACCTTAACATTCATAACTAGACTTGTACAAATCTGACCACACAAGAACACAACAACCTTATCCAGCTAACAATATTGCATTCAGATTCTAAAAAATTGCAAAATAAGCCCAAATTCACAGTGAAGAGTAAAACCAATCAGTAACAACGAAGCCCTAATTTTCACACACCCAACTAACCCTTGAATCTGGAAATGCAGATCTCAGATCGGAAAATGAAGGCAATTGAAGAGGGATTACGAAGAAGGGGTTGATAAGGGAGGATAGAGTACTGAAAAGGTGCGAACTTTAGCTTGTACAGAAGACGAAGATGACGATTGCCACCCACCGGAATAGCAGCGAAGATTACGAAGAGAGATGTCAGATGAGCGCGTTGTGTTGTTTATGCTTTTGATTGAAAATTAATACGTACTAAATTAATAATGTTGTGTGGGTTTTATTATTTTATAACAATAATCGAAAAGTGTGATGAAATATATTAACGTTAATTTCTGGAATTACATTGTTATCTGAAATTCAGTATTGAGATTCACGCTTGAATGTTTACGAGGCTCAGAATTATCGATCTCAAAAGAAAAAAATATTCTTATATAAAATAAATCGTCTTTAATATTATATTTGGAAATTGATGATAGATTGGACATTTAAAGATCAAGGAGGATAATCAATCATTTGTGAAATCGAAGGACACAATCTCGATCGTTGATTTTTAAATCCAACGGACGAGATTTAAAATAAAAAACCTCCAAATCCAACCGCCCCGTGTTTTTTGCAAATCGAACCGCCAACTTTAATAAAAAACAACTTTAATCTCAACCGTCAGATTAATCAAATCAATGATTGAGATTTTGTCCTCCGTCTTACAAATATTTAATGTCCTCCTGGAACTTAACCTTGTAATTAGCAATCATAATAGAGAATGTATCATGTGGATCCTCTCAATTTGGTGGACTCGTAGATCCCCTCTTGCACCCGTCGATTGCATTTTTTGGACGCACCAGATTGTGCCAGCGCATTAATGAAGCATGTGACTTGCACGTGTGCATTTGTCATGTGCACATACGTGGCGCAATCTGGTGTGTCCAAAAAATGCAATTAATGGATGCAAGAGGGGATCCACGAGTCCACCAAATTGGATGGATCCACAGGATACAACCTCTTCATAAATATAATATGTATATAAGTTAGATTTCGGAAGGACATTTGATTTATGTGAGATATATAGACAATATTTTAACCGTTAGTTTTATTAATTTAACGGTCGAAATTATGTTAATTTTAAACAATTTAGTAGATTAATATCGATTAGATTAATTTTCAAACAATTTAATAGATTAATTTGTGAATATTTGACCTTTAAAATCAAGTAAAAAGTAAAAAAAAGCAACTTCATCAAGAAAGAAATGGGAAACAAACAAATGAAGAAGGTTAAGGAAAGTGTCACAAGATGTCTCAAAAACCAGTTCATGTACAGCCACAAGAATCCAACTCAATCTATCTTTCAAACATATCTTGAATGTGTAACTCTATCTTCTTACACGCCCAACAATGATTATCAAAACAAGAAACACAATGACTTTATGATCAAACTTGCACAATTTCATTTATAATTTTGCAATATGCATCTATGTTCGTTCCATACTAATCGTTCAAAAAATGAAATAAAAATTATTTATTTTTAGATCACAAACAATTTATGGAACATTTATACTCCCTCCGTCCCATTATGAGTGTCTCATTTTCTTTTTGGATGTCCCAAAATGATCTTCTCATTTTCTAAATAGAAACTTTTCTACCTCTACATTTACACTCTCTTTCATACTTTTTATCTCACTCATTCTCTTTCTTACTTTTTATCTCACATTTTTCAATTTTCTTAAAAACCGTGAAAGTTCTCAAATGGGACACTCAAAATGGACTGAGGAAGTATCATTCAAGACAATAGAGATGAGCCTTTTCTTGTATTGTTCCTCGGTACAACCTGACAATCAGTGTAAAACATTTTCATTCATAAAATAAATAATTCTAATTGTGTGAAGAAATATATGAAGATAACATGTCTTTAAGACTGTTTAAATTAGGAAGAATGTCTGGGAGACAATGACAGCCAACACTTAGTTGTTAGCAAGTTTGTAATGGAGATGTTTACTGGTGGTTGTGTCTGGAGGAAGAAGACCCTACCCTCTTCACCAAAAGACACATACATGTTTTGGTTAGGTTATCACAATCAAGTTGGCCACACCAAACTACAACTATCAATCAATGATCAAACTAATGTATATATCTTGAGATGTTATGATGGCCATGATCCTTGATTAGGGAGCTTTTAAATCTCTATTATGATTTCAAGAGTTGTAGGATTATCTTGAGGAGCAATCCAATGCAAAATAAAGACTACTTTTACTTCACTTTTTGACCCAAAACTACTCCATTTCATCCCCCAACAACTTTATGCAAAGTGACTTTTTCCATCACCAAAGTTTTTAGATAGATTCCCCCACAAGGACAACTTTATCTCACACTTTCTAGACTTGGCTTTTTCATTTGTACAATGCTATGTCAAATCTGTAACTCCACATGAACATAAGAACATGAACTGACCTTCATATTTGCTAAGTTTCAAAATCTGGGTTTGATGACTTGCCTTATTTGGATTTTATTGAACTGTCCTGAATCTGTGATGGTTCATACACCTTGCCCTTCCCATGGGTCATTGAGTAACTGGATATTGACCTTAGGAGGACAATTCATTAATGTAGATATGAAATCCCAAAAGCTTGTGTTTTTTCCATAGGAAGTAATACCGGGTCTGCTTAATGTTGCAGCATTTTTGGAGTGTAGAGGTATTGCTGATCTTCTTAGCTTCACCACTTCAGCTAGCAAACCTGCATGTTTAAGTAAATTCTAGTAATCAAGGTGATAACAGACTATTCTTGTATAAAAACATCATGGATTCAGGAAATTATGTTGCTGTTTACCATCAGAATCTTCTGGATGGGAAGATGCAGACATGAATATCAGCTTCGGCGTGATGATCACGAGTAATGCCCATGCGAAGAATATCAGAACATAAGTTCTTGCATTCATTTTGTCTAGCAAATTGAAAATAAAAAGTTGCCGATTTTCGAAGAGTGTTTTATAAAAGGCCAGGCAATGAAGACATGCTATCTGCATCTCTTATTTAAATTGTAGCTTATCAAACAAGATGAAGAGAATAAGACTTTGTAACCCAGCAGTTAGCAAAGTCGTTGTGTACCCTTCCGAGTAAATAATTTAATATGAAACAGACAGATGAGGTAGTATTAGCTGTTTCATTACTAAGGTCAGCAACACATTTGAAAACTTCTTGAAGGAGGCTCGTCATAGTTTTGAATCAGAAACTCGACCTGAAAGAACAGGTAAACAGGTTGGTCATGTTAGTTACAGAGATTATATTTTCGATAACACTAGGCAATATGAGAGTTGTTGTAAATCTTCATAGGTTAAAAATAAAACGCAAGTTATTTTTTAAATGGCAGCATATAAAATTAAACATATCAGACATGAATATTAGAAGAAAGTAGGGATATATCAATAATATAACTGAGTACTTGAAAGTTTGAAACAGGATAGTCTACTGGGGTTCCAGTGAAACACATGGATTTTGGTTTCAGATGAAATGACAACAGCAGTATGACATGGTATTCAAATGTCCATTGGTGCTGTACCAGCATCAGCAGCATCACCACCGCCTTGGTTGTTGTCTTCGCCTTGAGCAGCAGCAGCCTCCTCAGCGACAGGTTCTTGTTCAGCTACAGGTTCATCCTCTACGATTTCAAAAGCATCAATGAATCCCTGGATGGTGGTTTGGTCTAGAGTTTTGAAAGGCTCGTCTACTCCAAGGACTGCCACAGTGCAGATAGAGCTACTGAGTTTCTCGCCCTGCAGGGTTTCTCTGATGGCGAAGAGTGCAGCTTTGATCAGGTCATCACGTGAGGAGCCCATGAATGTCTCATATTTGCGTTCTAGGTAAGTCTTGGCAGCTTGTGAGCGAGAACCAATGGCAAAAGCCTGGTACTCAAAGTAGTTTCCACTCGGGCAGTTGTAGTATAGGTGAGCTCCAGATTCGTCTAAACCAGCAACCAGAAGACCGACACCATATGGTCGTTTCCAAGAGCGCTGAGTGCACACCTGAGATAGGTCAAAGCGGTAAATAGTGGGAAAATGTCTTCTTGTGATACATGGAAAATAAAGGAAAATCCACTCATTGCTAGATTTAAATTGCAATATTGCTCGACTTCCTTCTACATCAGGAGAAAGAGGGAATAATGATACAAAAATTTCCCGTACCAAGTAGTCAAAATAAAAATAAAATGTTGAAGACAATATTCAATCTGATGCAAATAACAAGCTATGATCACAAAAAGAAATTCTCAGAACAAGTGAATTTACAAGAATGCTGGATATATCTGATGGATCTGGCGACCTTGCGGCATTATAATATCATAGTCAACAACTCATACAGCTAATATTCAGTGGATGTTGCCTAACATCAGTTCAAGATTGGCACTGGACCCAAGGCATTGTATTACCACTAAATTCAATTATATGATGACTTAACCCTAGCCTCATGCGTGCTCAAACCTTCACTAAGCAAGGAATTATTTTTATAGAACCAAGAGCATAGAAACCTTGGTAGAACAAAATAACTAGATGAAAACTTGCACAGAAAGAATGCTTTAAGACCAGGTAAGCACGTCACTTGCATAGGCATAGCCACAACATCAAACTCAACTCAAGTGTGTAAAACACTTAATAATATTCCCCACTCCTATCTTTTTGCATAGATGGCATTCTTATAAATCAATTTCAATGCCTCTCCAAGAGAGTTAAGTAGTTAACTTCATAAAAACCAGTACAAGGTCCATCAAAAATAACAATCTGTGACATTTACACAGGGAACAAGTACTTATACAACGATTCGACGAAACCCTCACTATCTTGCTTGATAGTATAATCGTAGAGGTCAGCTCACTGCATAACCAAACTAATTTCAGATTGCCCTTTAGGTTCACAGTTGATCTTAACAGTGCAGCTACTAAATTTGTTATATGAACAAGTGTTCCCCATCCACACACCCACCCATAATCTGATACATCAGTAACAAAAACCAAAACCATTTCTAACCCATTCTCCCCAACAAAGTTCACACAACAAACTCAAACATTATGTGTCAAAGAAAGATATCAACTGTTCCACATTTCTCATACGATCCAAGACTAAACATACTGAAAATGAAACTTCACTAAAAATTAACAGTAACCTATCAACATATCCACATTTCAAGAACAGACAAAAAATCATGTACAAACATTTAACAATACACCGAACTACAACTCAAATCCCTGCATTAGCAGCCAAAACTATCTCCAAACCAATCTTCTTCTCACAGAAACCACAAACAATAAAATGCATGATCCACAGAATCTCAAAATTGAACAGCAATTGAACTCATAATAAAACTAGGGTTTATAAAATCCAGACCTGAGCCTTATCAGCCAACTGCACAACCAGTCTCCCAACCGGCAAAGGACTCTCATAAGTAAACTTGTAATTGATACACTCAGATCGCATATACCTAGACAACACTCTCCCATCAGCAGTCAATCCGGCAATCGCCACTCCAATATGATCATCTACTTTGAATATCTTCTTCTGGTGAGACGACAGCTCCGAATTAGCTTTGTTTACACACGCTAAACAACGTGCGTTTTAGATCGGAGACCTATGGCCGCCGAGCCTTGTTTCACGGCTTCCATTGCGTATTCGACTTGGAATAGTCTGCCTGCCGGACTCCATGTGGTGACGTCAGTGTCGTACTGATTGCGGAACATTGTCGGAGGGTTTGGAGATTCGAGCTCGGCTGTGAGTTGAAGGCTTTGATTTCGTATTGGGCAAGACAGAGGGAGTGTTGTTGAGATCGAGGGGTCTGAATGTAAATAATACAGAGTTTCGGGTTCGAAATGAAAATAACGTCAAAGGTATGATTTGGGCCTTGAAAGAGTGTTTAGTGGGCCGTTTGTTCATTTTCATTCGGCCTGAACGGTATGTTTAGGGTTAGGGCCAGTCAATAATTACGGAATTACAGAATAGTTTAAAAGAAAAAATTATTTCGAATTTTAAATCATATATTTTGACTGTTTTTTTCAAAATTGGTAGGAATTGGCAATTTGCATTATTAAGTAATTATTATTTCTTTCTATCCTACCCACAGAACAGAAGTTCTGCTCCCACCAGGAATTGAATTTGAGTTGGCGTCAGCGATTGCACTTATGACTACGGCTCTTGCCAACTGAACTAACCCTGATGAGTATATTTTGATCGTTGACTACATGAGATTTGAATCATTATCTAGAAGTTTAATATATTAAAATATAATATATGACTACTTCAAAGAATAAAATTGCTACAAAAAATGAATCTAAGAATAATGATTCGAAATCAAACAAAATAGATGTTGTAAAATGATCGAATTATAGTCGTTTATTTGAAATACAAAAGCAAGGATTTGGAAACAAACTCCATGCATGATCACATAGATATAGAAAATGGAGAAGGGGGCAAGTTCCTAAAATGCATTTTAGTTAGCCAGAGGAAGAAGTCCTTTCTCCCTACATGTATCAACTGCACCGGTGAACATGTCCTCTAAGCTATACTTGAACTCAAACCCGGTTGCCAGCAACTTCTTTGGCGAAAACTTCACCTTCACGGTCGTCTCATTCTCTCCGGTAAACCTACAAGAAATACATTTTAGTAAACATAGTAGAGAAAGGGCTGTGAAGGTGACTAGTGATGCTCTAGAACTTTTAAGTGCTTACTCAGTTGGGACTTTGTATTCAGGGTATTTCTCGTTAAGCATTTTTACTAAATCAAGAATTGGAGCGTCATGGGACGAGCAAATGTATCGTCCTTCAGTTGGAAGCTCATACAAGTAGATGTGAGACATGCATAGGTCATCCAAGTGCACATAGTGGCCTTGCCTTATGATGTGGTAGTGAGACTCAGTTCCTGTTGATTTAATCAGACACTTAGATACACTGATTGAGTGCATTCTTGAAGCGATCGATTACTTGGATTGTAAGGCAGGTAAGGAAATGCTTACTTGTAATTGGGGACAAGGCAGTGATGAGGCTAGGAGGGAATTATAGAAATTACTAGCCGGAATACTGCAGACCTTCGCCGGAGTTCCGGTAGCAATTCAGATGAGGAAGATCGCAATTAGGGTTAAAACTTTCTGTATTGATTTTCTTGATTCTGTTACAAGGAGGGAAGCTCGTTATATAGCAAACTCCCAGTTTCAACAATTACAACAAAGTCCTCACCCTATTCTAATTTACAAAAGTAACCAGCAAGTTTATTTAATTACAACTCAATTCCAATTGAAAATCAACCAGGTTCAACTTCGCTTTTCAGATCTGCTGAATCTGGACTGAGATGTTCGACGATTGGAGAGGGCGGAGCTGAGTCCGAGCGAGTATCCGCAACACCCCCCCGCAAGCTCAACCTGTGTAACACGTTGGAGCAGTTGAGCTTGGAGCTGAGTCGGAGAAGAGTATCCGCCGACAACGCCTTAGTGAAGATATCTGCTGGTTGTTCCGAGGTAGGTATGTACTGAGGTGATATTAGACCATTGTTTAGATACTGACGAACCAGGTGGCAATCTAACTCCACGTGTTTTGTACGTTCGTGAAAAACAGGATTTTTGGCGATGTGAATCGCAGACCTGTTGTCACAATGTAGTGGCACTGGAGAAGATACTGCAATGTGTAAATCAGATAATAACCTGGTAAGCCATGATATCTCACAACAAGTCTGTGCCATCGATCTATACTCGGCCTCAGCTGATGACCTAGAAATAACAGGCTGCTTCTTTGTTTTCCAGGAAATAAGAGATGACCCAAGTAAGATGGCATAACCAGTGACAGACCTCCGAGTAATTGGGCATGAGGCCCAATCAGAATCGCAAAAGGCAATAAGAGATAGAGACTGAGCTGAAGGATAAAACAGTCCTTGCGACGGGGCAGACTTCAGGTATCTCAAAACCCTGTGAGCTGCTTTTAAATGATCCTCTGTTGGTGTTGCCATGAATTGACTTAGAGTATGTACTGAGTATGCCAAGTCTGGCCTAGTCACTGTTAAGTATATTAACTGACCAACTAACCGTCGATAGGAACTAGGATCAGCTAGAACAGGAGCTGATGATAAAGCCAGTTTGTGTTTTGTTTCCATAGGAGTAGACGAAGGCTTGCATCCTAATAGACCAGCCTCATTTAAAAGGTCTAATGCATATTTTCTTTGGTTTAAGTAGATGCCAGCTTTTGATCTTGCAACCTCAATACCTAGGAAGTAGCTTAGTTCACCTAAGTCTTTAATCCGAAATCTTGAGTGAATAAAAGACTTGATTTCTGAGATCAAAGTAGTCGAAGTCCCTGTTAAGAGCACATCGTCGACATAGACTAGCAGTATGATGAACTCCCCTGATTTTTCATATGTGAATAGCGAATAATCATTCAGACTTGGTGTAAAACCATAAGAGATTAGTGCGTCACTGAATTTTGAGAACCATTGTCTAGAGGCCTGTTTCAAGCCATATAGACTTTTGAGTAATTTGCACACTTTACCCTTAGATTTCTCAGCCTTGTAGAACCCTGGAGGAAGAGTCATGTAGACTTCTTCATTTAAAACTCCATGAAGAAATGCATTGTTTACATCAAGCTGAAAAATAGGCCAATGTTTAGTTGCAGCTAATGCCAAAACTGTGCGGACAGTTGGCATTTTAACAACAGGAGCAAAAGTATCTTCGTAATCTAGCCCCTCTAATTGTGTATACCCTTTAGCCACCAACCGAGCTTTATACCTTTCTATAGAACCATCTGAGTGACGTTTTATTTTGTACACCCATTTACATCCCACACAATTCTTTCCTTCTGGTAAATCAGTAATAACCCAAGTGTCATTGGCTTGAAGAGCGCCTAGCTCATTGTTCATAGCTTCAACCCATAATGGATCCTTACTAGCTTTAGTATAACAAGTAGGTTCAATATCTGAAGAAATTTGTAAAGCACGATGTTGAAAAGCAGGGGAACAAGATGAGTAGTTGAGGTATCTGGTAATAGGGTAGGCTGTTTTATGTGTAGAGCAGACATAGTCTTTTAGTAAAACTGAAGGGATTTGGGGTCTTGAAGATTTTCTAATAGGTTGAATAGGTAAAGTATTTTCTGGTGGAGGTGGTGGAATGATATTTGTGGAAGGTAAGGGATTGGTAATATTTGGTAAGGAAATATCAGGGAGGGAAGTATTTGGTAAGAGGATATTTGGCAAAGGAATATCAGTAGATGTATCTTCAGATATTGTAGAATAAGGAAAGATATTTTCATGAAATATAACATCACGACTTGTAAAATAGGAGTGTGTTGTAAGGTCAAATACCTTGTAAGCTTTCTGCCCAATAGGATATCCCAGAAAAATGCATGGTTTAGCTCTTGGATCAAATTTTGTCTTTGTAGGAGAAATATTTGTGACATAGCAGAGGCACCCAAAAACTCTGATGTGTCTGAAATCTGGTATTCTGTCAAATAATTTCTCAAATGGAGACTTGTTGTCAAGACTTACTGATGGAATCCTATTTATTATATAGGTGGCTGTCAATATGGAATCACCCCAGAAGCACGCAGGAATATGAGACTGGATTTTCAAGGCTCTCGCTGTTTCAAGAAGGTATCTGTGTTTCCTTTCTACAACTCCATTTTGTTGTGGAGTATATGAACATGAGGTTTCATGTAAACATCCTTTTGAGGCTAGAAAATTAGATACTTTGAAACCGATAAATTCCTGCCCATTGTCTGATCTGAGAGTCTTGATTGTATGTCCAAACTGTGTATGTACCATGTTAAAAAATCTGATCAGTATATCTGCAACTTCAGCTTTAGTAGTCATAAGAAATGTCCAAGTAAATTTGGAAAAATCATCAACTACTGTAAGAAAGTATTTTGCTCCACTGAATGTAGGCACCCTGTAAGGTCCCCAAATGTCTGCGTGAATCAAATCAAATATTTTTGTTTGATGTAGTAGAACTCACAGGAAACGGTAGTCTGACTTGACGTGCTTGGGGACATATTTCACAAACTGTAGTAATGTTTTTACAAACCAAACTAGGAATGTATTTATGAAATTTACTTGATAGTTTTGAGAAAGGTACATGACCAAGCCTGTTGTGCCATAGAGTTGCGTCTGCTATATTCACTTGAGCTGAGCAACATTTAGCATCCTTTTCAGTAGTCTTGTAAAGGTAAAGTCCCTGAGTAGATTTACCAATCCACAGTGAAGTCTGTTTTTGTGTGTCCTGTAAGTAACATCCTTTGTTAGTAAACATCACAGAGCATTGTGAAGTACCAATAAGTTTTGTGACACTAATCAAGTTGAATCTGATTGTAGGCACAAGCAGCACATCATGAAGGATTATGTGGCTACCAAGAAAGCATTTTCCACTATGAGTAACCTGCACATACTCTCCATTGGGCATTGACACTTTGTATGGGTTAGGTAATTGTTTAACATCATGTAATAAGTGTGAATAAGGAGTTATATGATCAGTAGCCCCACTGTCAATAATCCATTCGTCACAACATATTTTAACATGAGTAAAACAAGTTATACCTGCAGCCATGTGTTCTTGTGTATCATTTGATGTATTCAGAAATTTCATGAGCTTGTTCAACTGTTCTTGGCTCATTTTAACTGTCTGCAACTCAGTCTGATTCTCTGCATTATTAACAGGCTGTGATGCGTCAGAGATGACATTGTTAGCTGCTGGTCGATTTCCCTTCTTCTGACCAGAACCTTTATGGAACTTATGTCCTGGTGGATAACCGTTTAGCTTGTAGCACTTTTCTCTGGTATGACCTTCCATTTGACAATAGCTACATACAAGATCCTTTTTGTTCTTGCTTCCTGAATCTTGCTTGTTTTTGCCATTATTTCCAGAATGGCTATTAGAAGCTTGGTTACTGGTATACATTGCAGAATGGCTCTGATACCATATAGAAATTACTAGCCGGAATACTGCAGACCTTCGCCGGAGTTCCGGTAGCAATTCAGATGAGGAAGATCGCAATTAGGGTTAAAACTTTCTGTATTGATTTTCTTGATTCTGTTACAAGGAGGGAAGCTCGTTATATAGCAAACTCCCAGTTTCAACAATTACAACAAAGTCCTCACCCTATTCTAATTTACAAAAGTAACCAGCAAGTTTATTTAATTACAACTCAATTCCAATTGAAAATCAACCAGGTTCAACTTCGCTTTTCAGATCTGCTGAATCTGGACTGAGATGTTCGACGATTGGAGAGGGCGGAGCTGAGTCCGAGCGAGTATCCGCAACAGGAATGAGGGAGTGATGAAGGGTCCAACTACTAGAGAAGGAATGATGCTGATGAAATCAAGCTTGTGCTCCTTGGCATACTCCCATGCCGCCTTTTCAGCTAGTGTCTTCGACACAAAGTACATCTAAAGATTCCAAATTTATAAGCAGAACTTAGTCAATAAGCTCACGTTTTGTAGTGATGAAGAAGTGTACTAACATACCCATCCGGTCATCTTGACACGTTGAACGAACTCCATGTCACTCCAAATCATTTTCCTCGTAGACGGGCTTGTTGTGTTCTTCAACGTCGAGAGTCCCTGCGGATGAAGTGAAGACAATCCTCCTAACATTTGCATTTTTACAAGCCTTCATGATGCTCAACATTCCCTCAATTGTTGGCTTGATCACTTCGTTCTGCACCAAAGAATCAAACTCGTAAGTCATAGGTTTCGATTAAATACGTATTTCCAAGTGGAAGAAAGCGAAGAAGATGTACCTCAGGATCTTTGGACTCGAAGTCCATGGGAGTTGCGACATGGAACACACCGTTACACCCATTTATTGCCTCATCGTAACTCCCTTGGATGCTCAAATCAGCCTTCCATAGTGTCAGATTTGTGTCTGCCTTTGGCAAGTCTAATAAATGTTTCACCTTCTTCTCATTATCTGATTCAAACACAACAACAAATCAAAAAACATCAATCAGGCATCCCCAAAAGGCACATAGTTGAACAAAATTAATGATTCGATCTAAATCAGACCTGGGTCACGAACTGTAGCTCGAACAATGTACCCACGCTCCAATAGTCTCATGACGAGCCAAGAACCGATGAAACCCGAAGCTCCAGTTACACACACAACCTCAGCTTGCGAACCCATGTCCAATATTTCGGTAATAAGAGGAATCAACAAAGCTTCGAAGGTCTAAGAAGGGTTTTTGTCAAAAATTTACTACGAGACATACCTAGTTTGTTTCGTGGTTTTATAATAGCTAGAAATGGCAGAGCTCATAGGTACTTCCATTTTGGTTCTCAAACAATTTACCTCCAAGGCCCTAACTTTATTACTTACCCTACACGTGCCCAACAAACGACATCAAGGTTCCGCACGTGTTATTTTTGAATGGTAGTTGAGATTCCCGCCAAACTAAGTAGTAGTACTAGGTATCTCATTTTCACACAGGCAGATTGGTTTGCATTGTTGGACATTTCCCAGTTGTTTTGAATCATGACTTGTATTTGCACTGTTGGACATTAATCACTTCAGAGCTTATATATAGCCATCATCACGCAGAGTTGGAGGATGAATGAAACTCCGGAAAGGATGAATAAGCCGAAATTCACAACTCCCTTAGCTTGCATAGGCTGTTAGATTGGTGGATTAAATTGAATGTTGGCTGGGGCGTGCGCCATTTCTGGTTTGGTTCATCTACAACAATCACTTAGTTTTAAAGAGGATGTAAAGTAATGTTTCTCATTCTTAGTTTTTGTCAGCCTCAAAAGAGAGTTTTCAAATAAAACATTGATGGGCCGAAGGTTTGGCCCATTAAGAAAGCCCACCAATGCCCAAACCCCATCTGATCCTCTGCGGCTTCCCACTCCACTCCACACAAATCAAACTCACATACAAATTCAGAAAACTCAAAAATGGCGTCGTCGTCGTCAACGCTTACCGCCTCCGCCTTCCTCCCCTCTACCACATCACTCGCTGCTCCTCCGTCCACCAAAAAGGTCAGCAGTCAATAGTTCAACCATTTTTGGTATCAAATTTGGTTCCAGTTTCATCGCTTTAGGTCTACATTTCGCAGGCAAGCGTCGGAGTACAGTTTCGAGTCGATTGCAGGAAGAAGGATCTTCATCCGCAATTCTACAACGAATCGAATGTTTACTGCAACAACGAGCTGGTGATGACGACTGGGGGACGAAGAAAGAGTATGTGGTGGATGTATGGTCAGGTAATCATCCTTTTTATTTAGGGAGTCGATCAGCGTCGATGTTGGACGCTGATCAGGTTGAGAAGTTTAGGAAGAAATATGCTGGATTGGATATGATTATGGAGATTCCTGTGCTTAAAGGTGAGATTATACTGCCTACTAAACGTAAGGCTGCCGGAAAAGGGAAGAAAAAGTGAAAATTTAAAGGTTGCAACTTGCGTATGTTTGTAGAATGAGGAAATGTGGTTTGGATTTGTGATGAGGATTGCGTCATGACAATTGAAGCTTTTTGAGTTATTTGAAGTTTCTATTGTTAATTTTATTGTTTGTCAGTCAGTTGTTGCTTCTTGTGCTATTGAGTTTAGTGTATTTGGATTTTGAAATGTAGTGTTTTGAGTTATTAGGAATTCTAATCGAATTGTTTTTTGCGTTTGATAGTAGAATTGCTGGTTCCTGTTCAACTGAGGGCAATAAGTTTAGATTTTGAATTGTAGAGTTATTAGGAATATGATTTGAATTGTAGATTGATTGCGAAACTGATGTTTCTTATTTGAATGAGGGCAATGTGAAGAATTAAGCATTCTATTTAGATTTTTAGGTAGATTGTGGAATTTTAAGATCTTGTGCAGACTTCAAAAGTATGTGAGTCTGGAAATGGGGATCATGCCATATCAGGATTTTGTTCGTTATTGTTCTGTTAATGATCATGTCTTGGTATTGGATAGTACGGTGAGGTGAATTAAAATGGCTCTTCTTGGTTGCATATGCGGACATCATTCCACAGAGTTGAAGTTGAACTCGTTTGTGTCTGAATATGAAATTAATGTTGGTGAATGCCCAAATGATGCTTTTTTGATGGAAATATTTGATTTTATATATTTATATGATGCTGTGTTGACTGTTGAGTACTTCTCCATACTGTTAGCTACTTGTTTGCTATATGTTTACTTGCGGTGAAGATTACTTATTGTTGTGAACTAGACGAGATTTTTGATTCAATGCAATACTTTTATGGAATATATTTTTAGTTGTTGAGGAAAGGAAAAGTAGAAAACAGTAATTCTAGAACTGTGTGTTTGGCCTCTGATATAATGGCATCCTCATAACATTGATTCTGTGTTAACTTTTTGAATATAGAGCAGTTTCTTGAGGCACAGTTGAGTGTAGGGGCCTGAAATATGAACATTGATGAACTGTGTTGTGGCTGTTGGCAGCTTATCAGTCCCATGAAGATGACTGAATCAATGGTCTAGCATTTCTGTTCATGTAAAAGTCAGTGCTTCAAGGCACTTAAGAAACAGGATAATGTAAAATTATTATTTGAAATACTAAGCCCTAAATATGTGGAATTCCTCCCATGCCCTACCTAAATATCTAAACCTTTTAAGGATCACCCTCCCATGTCAACAGTATCAAGTACTCTAAACACATGTCTTTTTCTTTGTGTGTTTTAAGATTGGCTTTTGAAATCATAATATACAAAAATTTGGCAAGTGCTTCAGTAAATTCTGGTGAATTGATGGAGAAATAGGTGAATGACACCTACTAGCTGAGCCAGAATAAAAATGCTTTATTACTACTAGTGCCGATGAATGGATATGGATGGGAATCCTTTTTAACATTCCAAAATGTGTTCCTTAGCTCCTAAGAAGCACCACCATGCCACCATATTCTACTACTACTACTTGTTAACACTTTTGTTTCAGTGCATATACCTTTTGATCTTAGGATCTTGTGTCATTTTTTCCTATGACTACATCTCGCATTGGCCTGAACTCGATTCTCATCAGGCTAATATGAGACACACATATATAAGTCATCATGTGTGACGGCGGTGGGTTAGGTAGAGACAACTGTATCTGAAATTGGCAGTACAAGTACTACATTGATGCCACCATTGAAGCAATGCGGTGAAGAAGGCCCGGTACATCAAAGACTCAATTCCTTCTCGCAATCTAGTTGATCCATTAGACGTGACAATGCACAAACACTGCAAAGTGCAAGCGCCGTTCAATCAATATGAGTTTACAATATGAATATACAAATGTGGTGCATATAATTGAAGTATGACTGTTAACCTGAAACATGGATAGGTACTGCTAATCACAACTTTGATTCCAATGCTTTTTATCATCCATTTGCTACGAGCTTTTCAGGACTTTACTTGATGTTTCGGCACGTATATACATTTTACACTTTTGGATAATCGGCTTAATTTAGTTCAAATATTCAGAGCTCATTCATTATTAGTGCATCTTTTTAAGCCAAAAGTGAGAAAAAGTATATAATCCTTTTTACTTAAGAATATGGTTGTTTCTGCTAATTGCAACGTTGCATTGTACAACAGCTTCATCGCTAAGTACTTCCTTGAATAGTAAACTCCATCCCAATTCCCAAATCATATCATCAACTAAAATCAGAGATATTAATGTCACTAAAACCATTAAATTAGCATTAAGAAATATTCGAAGACCGCAGAATTAAACTATTTAAAATTAAATAAACTGTTATATCAATACTTAAAATATTTTTCTTTTCTTTTTAAAATAATAAAATAAAATGTTAGATTGAAAATCAATTTTTAATACGAATCATATATCAATCAATCTCTATAAAAGCCGAACCAATCCCCAAACCTCCATTTCAAATAAACCAACCACTCTGCTCTGTTTCATCTCTCTGTTTCACATCCTCCAGAAATCAAATCCAAACCAACCCCAGTCCCACCGGCTCATTCCCGTAATTTAAAAACCTAGAATTTCCAATGGAGTTCTGGAAAGAAGACAGTGTCATGAAAACAGAGCAATCCACTGCAATGCGATTCTACATCCACAAAGCTCAAACCTTTGTGAAACTACTCGAGATTGCATCCGCTATAATCATCTTATTCTGGTCCACTACTCGCCTCCCGATCGCTCTCAACATCTTTATTGATTTCGCTAGACAGACTTGTGCTCTGCTTTTAACCACACCCTCTGTTTTCCTAATCGGAAACGCCATCGTCGTCACTCTCTTCGCCCAATTCCCATCTCCAAAATCCGATCAAATATCAGAGTTCGTCACAGAGTGTCGCCTTCGGAGTCCGATTACTACACAACAGTTGGAAATAGCTGAACCGGTAATAAAGGTTGAAACTTTACTCAGTACTTCAATCTCCGAAGCTGAAGTGATCAGATGTTGCACTAGGACTCAATCGGAGAAGGTTTTGAACGTGGTGAGTTGTGATAACGTGAAGAAGGAGCTGCGGCGGACGAGGACTAGTATGAATTATGGAATGACGACGAACGCTAAAACGACGTCGTTCGAATCTGTTGATGAGCTCAGTGAGGATGAGTTTAGAAGAAGGGTTGAAGCCTTTATATCAAAACAGCAGCGTTTTATTAGACAAGAGAACATGGCGCTTGTAGTCTCCAGCTGAGTATTATTTTTATTACGTAAATTATGATTTAGGGTTCATATATGAGAAACCCTAAATACTCCATAGAGTCACTCAGTGAACTTTTGTTATAATATTTTGAAAAATAAACTGTTGGATAATTTTCTCACAATCAAACATATGATAAAATAATTACTATGTTAAGAAATTATATTAAAGTGACTCCACTAAATTTCACACTGATGTACTTATTGGTAACCCTTGATGAGTAGGTTTTCATTGGTTCCAATAACTATAAACACAAATTAAAGTCAAGATCGAGCACTATTTATTGAATTATTGACGCCAAACTGATACATCTAAACTTTAAAATTCAAGCTTTTAAGGTCACTACTCGTACATCTGATCGATACATGTCCACTTTACTATAGACTAGCCTTTCAATATTATTAGGGTTTATTTTCATATCTTTGTCTTCCTTTTTCTAGATCAACAAAAAACCATAATTTATGAATTATTTTATCATGACAACTAAACATCTTTAAGACATGTTATGGAGTATCGCAGCTTGTCTCAGTTTCAGGGTTTAAAATTTAAGGTGTAATGTTATTCGATAAAATAAAAAATCACACATACTTGTAAGCTTGTATTGTTTTAGAGGGACAATGCATTAGGTTTAGGGTTACTGGAAACAATGATTAACATGCAGACTCATCAACCCTAAATAAGATACCGCCGCACGACCAAGAACTAGATTTTTATTAACTAATGTGAGGTAGGTGAAGAAATGAAGGACAGCCAGTGCAATTTAGTATAATCTAATGCTGTTTGTTCTGAGTCATTGTCATGAATGTAATTAATAATGCTTGATAATTAGAGTTGTGCAGCTTGTTGTACCCAAACACAGGGCACACAAACCATAATCAATTTGGTAGTATTTTGTTTGGCCAAATTTGTTGTGCGTGCTTATAAAATCAAATCCTACACAGACTTTTTATAATGAGAGAGTGGAGGTGTAATCCATTTTTAGGGTTTCTATATTAGGATGTTTGTGCACTGAACAAGCTAGTTCTTGTAGGACTGGAGACATTTGTTGTTAGATTAATGAACTAGGAATTATAATGGAGGATGCATTGTCTACAAATATGAATAATGTGTTTATGTACGAAACTGGTTGTGATACCAATTACCAAATATATTTCCCATAGTTGAAAAACTTTAACCTGGTCCAATTTATTACACTGAGAATATTGTTAGCAGTTTTTGCGGCCAAACAGTTGAAAGTTTTCTCTTATAAATTATTGAAGCTATAATATTTTTGAATTTTTGTACTGTATATTAGTGGAGTACAACTCTATTAATAAGTGTGTATTTGTATGTTCAAATGGACCAAAAAGGTCAAAGATGAAATCAGCCAGCTAGGTTTCTCTGCAATGCTAGTAATCGTAGCTGTGTTTTTCTTGATGCAATGGAGATGGACGAGTAAAGAGTTCATTGAAACTTGGGACCGCATGAGATTAAGAGACTTGAGTTTCAACACAGTCATCAGACTTGTCATATCAGTTTTTGTTGCAAATTATTGTGTCATTTCTGTTGATGGACAAGAAGTTCAAGACCTGTTCCTGGTCAATCTGCAGGTTGGAAGTTGGATAGAGAATCACTCTTATTACTAGAATATTAGTTGTGCAATAGCAGAAGGCAGAGCTGAACCCATCCCAAGTCCCAACAAGACTGACATATACGTAGTAGAACTAACTAATCATATCTGAATGTTGAGTAACAAAAATAAAATTGAAAATTGGATTTTTAAACTCTTCGAAATCAGCATGTTGACTCCAAAACACGCTGAATTGAAGTTCCATTATGTTAGATAATGCATGCAATTTCCTTTCATTCAGCTCTCCACCTCTCCCTTTGTACTCCTGGCCTACCAACAGGAGTACAAATCATACTTGCTGGAAAACCAAACCTCAGCAACATGAAATTATGTTTAAGTACATTGATGATGCTTAAAACTCATGTTTTATACATCAGTAAGTTCTATAAGAAGCAAACATAAGACAGTACCGCCTAGTGGACAGATTCTACGATGAAGGCGAGCGTACCTCCTTGGTAAGTATTACCATGGGTCAATAATTACATACTTACATATAGCGCAAAACTTTAGAAACACGGCTATGACCATGAAGAGGCATACACGATCAATAAGAAAATGAACTCGATTCATTTTCTTTTGTACACCATGAGCAGGCAGCGATGGAGTGGTGTTTGGACTTACCAAATTTCTTCACGCAGCCATGATTTATCAACAGCATATCCTTCTCTACATTTAATAAAAACAAATTCTGCAAATATCAGACTATTGAGACCTCTATAGACTGAATTTAGGTTTCATGTTCCGATGAAGTATATACTGACCTGTGTCTTCGCATTAACTTCACCATCAATGTATGCCAGAATCTCATCTTGTGTCATTAAGGCACCGTGTAGAGCCTGAATCCACAATCATGTTAGGAGGTATGACTAATAAAAGATGAATATATCTTTTCAATATCTTGTGTGATTTATCAGTATTAGATATTTGGATACGATTAACCTTTTTCGTGGCAATAAGCTCTGCTTCCAGTGCATCAACCCGATTTATTGCCATGGTCAACAGTTTGTCTTTCTCACTAGGCATTTCAGCTGATTTGCCATGGAGAAAGTTCACCTTCTCCTCAAGAATGCTTAGCTTCCTAAGTGCAGAGGATAGGAGGTCTGCGTCTACCATCGACACAGTGGGAGAAGGTGGATGAGATAACTGCTCCTGATTAGACGATTGATGGCCATCATTATTTTGGACAGAGCCAAGCACGAACAATGGAACCCGTTTCTTGAAGATGAACCAGACGGAATGAAAGAGAGTGATGAGAAACACCATGAAGGGCATAAACATGGTTCTAAGTTTCCATAATATTCCTCCATTTGTTGTCTCAGCAGTTTGTGAAGGAGTAGCTGGTGCTGCAAAATCACACTCAGTTGTGGTAATGCAAACCATCCATCGCTGTAGATCATCAATTAACTGCCAGTGCCAAAACGATGCTGTATTTAACAACTAATGTTGGAGAGAACTAACCTCTGGGAACTTGTTCCTTCCATTCTGCATCAACAGCCTTGTCTACCATAGGCAAATCATCTGCAAGATCCATGGATCCAGCAGCGTTTTGTACTCCGCAAAGTTTCAACTATATTATCAGAAAAAATCTATATAATAAATCTTTGCATTCAATCGGAAATAAAACTTATAGTCGCAAAAAATCGACCTTACAAAGCGAAACAAGCCTATATTATAAGTCATACCTCCTCAGTCACAGGTGCTAAATTTGGTGGAGTATATTTCCGGATCAGTTCAGGGGAACAAATTTCTTCAACTTCTGATCCTGACTCAGCAGTTGATGTGTCCCCGGTTCTTAACTGAGTAGTCAAAGCATACGAAATGGATGTTATTAACTAACAAATATGAGAATGTATCAGGGATTTAGCAGAGACAGACTGCCAGAGTTTATTATCTACCCTTGGGTTCCGTGGTTCATCACACGCAATCATCTGCCCATCAGTGCCTAACACTGTTACTACTTGTCTGGAACATCTTGCTTCACCACTAAGAACCAACTGCAGCAAGCATCTTACCGGTGGTGAAAACAAAAACACATCTCTTTTAAATGTAGACACATGTTAGACTGGAAACAAAGGCGTTTCTCAAATATATATTCATACCTTTAATATGTTTGGATCTTTCCAAGGGCCTTTATCAGACCTCATACAACCTCCTTGGTCGACACATGTACACGTGCCCCCAAAGAACTCTGGCAACTCACTGTTATAATAATAGATAAATGAAAATTAAAGGCTTCATGTAGTATGATAATGATCATAGAAATTCTAGTGAAAATTGCAAATCGACCTCGCATCAATTATGTCGAGTAACTTGCTCTTGTACTTATTACCAAGCACCTACAGACGTGGTGAAAAAATATAAAATTAGACCACAAGTTGATACTTGGTAGATAACTATAACATTTTATCTCTGATGATTATTAAAATTATAGAATTTATGAGAGGAAGTTAACATAACGCACATGAATTTTAGAAGTTGTTTTTGGATCGAGAAAGGACTTCACTGTGCTCCAAAGCATTTTAAAACCCGGACCAGCATTAATAATGAACATCTGGCACAATGTCTGCACATATTTAGTGGAAAAAGTAAGTCTAGCAAGCGACACAGGATTTGATCACAACAGTATGCACCAATTTATTAGCCATAGCTGGTCATGCTACAACTCGGTATATATTTTTTTATTCCAAGTAAGCTGGATATTGGATAACAGGGTAGATAGCAAATACAGCATGTGTACAAATAGCTTACCTCTGGGTAGTTATCCCCATCAATCTTCTGCAATTGTATAATGAGGTCTCGTGCTTGCTTCGTTAAATTCTTAAATCCCTGACAACAAAAAACATCAATGAACAAAGTTTAATTGTCAGGAAGTACCTAGATGAAAGAACATAATAGTATTTTCAAAATTCATCAACCACATATAACTTGCAGCTTAGTAATATACCACGCCCTGCACATCCAAAATGGTGGTGTTTGAATCAATGTGTCTCTTAGCGGCTATCGAACAGGCTGGGAACTTTATTGCAAGACACTTTTCAAATTCCTGCACATGGTACTTCAAATATCGTTCCATCGTTGTGACCTGCATAAGCTTTTGTGGGTCAACTTTGCCTAATCTTTCAATATAAACAGGTCTTCCCTCTTTGTCCACACCGTGGTAGCCTTGGGGATAGTACTGAACAACCTCATTCAATTCTTTGAAATCGAAATCCTGAATTCATGAGGTTGCGATCAATATATAGAAGGATGGATGACTTTTCAGGTGAACAAGTGCATCACTCATTGAAGCAATAAGACTTGCCTCTAATATCGTATCCGTGCCAAACTCTTTTCGCCATTTGAGCATGTTTGCCCACATTTGCTTTGCCTTATCGATCTCAAATTTTCTTGCCTTCAAGAATCTGAAATTATAATTAGTATGATGAATCACACAGCTAAAACAAAAGCCATTAAGCCATACATAAATGATTTTCTAGGCAGATAGGCTAATAAAGTATAACGGCCTTTTCTCTTTTATTTCTATCTGTATCTATATTCAACTGCAAAAACTTATAACGATGTTTGAAAGGCGAAAAGCTTAATAAATGATATTAATACCATAATTATACATCAACGGAATCACCTTAACAATGTGTGGTAATCATCATGCTTCGCTGGCAGCAAATCCTCTGATATAAGTTCTTGACGAAACGCATCCACCGCCTGCAGCTCGTCAACATCTCTAACATCCTTAATCGACACAGAACCTCCACGCGCGCTACCCTTCCTCCTACCCTTTTTCTTAATCGAATGCCTTAACTTAGTAGATGCAGACAATGCTCTCTTCTTAAAACTCCCCGATCTCTTACTCTTATCGTCCTCAGATACTTCATAATCTGATTTCCTCTCCCGCCTTTCCTCTTGAGCTGAACTCCCCTCAAAACCTACACAATTACACAAACACACATTACAAAATTACAACATCACATCAAAATGCATAAAATCTACCAAATGTGTCTTAAAACTGCATAAAAAATCCACAACTCACACTATAAAGAATTATGAAAACATTGCAATCAGGCGCAGTTCAGATAATCATATTCTACTAGCAAATGCCAAATAACAATTAACTACACATGTCCACATTTCAGCTGAAAATAGATGAAATTGCTTAACAATAATTGAACTCACAAGGCCTGGCAAAGCGATCCAGCGGACCAGACATGCTGCTGAACATCCTCCCCTCCAAAACTGAAATCCAACCACAAAAATATCAAAATCTCGAAAACCTAAAAAGCAGTCCGATCGCGGCGAATAGTAACGAATATGCGTTGCGTGCATACCTTAAAGAAACGGTTTAATACTTGATTCAAGTTTATCACCAAATCTAAAAAAATCACACCGAAATCGATCGATCGAGTTGCGGAGGCTTGTGGTGAAGTTGATTAGTACGATGGAGGAGGAATGGGCGGCGGCGGCGCCGGTGGTGGTGGAGAATTCAAGAGGTTTTGAATAATCGCCGGTGTGCGGAATTATTGAATTTTTTGATTATGGTAGGGAATAAATGTGCAGTTGTTAGGTGGGACTTCTTTTTATTTTATTTTATCTTAATTTATTTTATTTGTAAGAAGAAATATTTGACTTGAGATGACTCTTTTGCGTCCACGCTGCTCTTATGGACACGTTTCTCGTTTGCGAATATTAATAGTATATTTTTTGGGTTCGTTTGTAACTCAAACTAATACGGATGGCTCATGCGTGGATCTTGTGATGTTTTTGGGTACTTAATAAGCTTGGTGTGTTGTCCGAATATCCGGACAAATTCGATCTAAAATATTGTTCTCAACACTAAATTTCTTTTTGCTGTGTTATTTTTACTAGAGTTATTTTGACAAAATCGAGAGAGGTCACACTATAAATTGATGATATTAAGTATAGCTTCAATGAAATGAATGGATACTAATGTAATGTGAAGGTAGAATGGTTGATTGGAAAAATACAAGAGATCATAATCGAGAGAGGTCGTTTTCCCGAACATGGAATTATATGGCGCGCAAGTGTTGAAGCTTTGTCGTGTCGTGGAGTCTTAGAAGTATCTTCTTCATGTGGGTGTGGTGTGGTAGGCTTGGTAGGAACTAGGAAGGACAGCAAGCAATTGCACTGTCCTTGTCCGTTGATATTTTCTATCGTATGGCGTGTAATCGTAGCAAACTGGCG